>VDFB02271644.1:0-30735 GCA_007258455.2 Sequoia sempervirens
GGAAAAATTATTTGAGATTTGATGAAGGCATCTTCCTTGGTTATTCCTCAAGTAGCAAGGCTTATAGATATTATAATAAAATATTGCATATATTGTAGAGTGCCAATGTAAAAGTGGATGAAGTAAGGTATCAGAAAGAGAGAGAACAAGAAAATGATCACCTAGAGGATTCAAGCTACAAGGAAGAAGAAGATGATGATGATGAAAAAGAAGAAAGATAAAAAAGATACAAAGTAACCATCTAAATTTTTCTAGAAGAATCATTCAAAAAATCTAATTCTTGGTTATAAAGATACTAGAATATAGACTAGAAGAATATTAGCAAGTACATGAAAACAGGAAAACCTCTCCTTACTATCCAAAATAGAGCCTAAGGACTTTGGAGAAGTGAGTGAAGAAAAGCATTGGATTGATGTTATGGAAGATAAACTGAATCAAATTAAAAATAATGAGACATGGGAACTCGTTCCAAGACCAAAAGATAAGAATGCAATTGGTACCAAGTGGGTTTTTAGAAATGATTTGAATGAAGATGTTCAAGTAGTACGAAATAAAGCAAGGTTAGTTTGTAAAGGGTATGCTCAAGTTGAAGGTATTGACTTTGAAGTGTAGACATGTAAAAATGACCTAACACTTATCACACATGACATTTTCTCATCATCGACATCATTATCATCGAATATCACTGCATTTCACAACAATTGCATCCAAAAACCCTATTTTCCTCTATTAATTGAATAATAATACATTATTTAATTAACTTCACTTTTTCATCAAATTTGACCAATTGTTGTGAAATGCAGTGATATTCGATGATAATGATGCCAATGATGAGAAAATGTCATTTAGGATGTGTGATAAGTGTTAGGTCATTTTTACATGTCTACATTTTTCCCCTCTTTGGGACAAAGTAGTGGTTGCTTTGTTTCAAAGAATTTGATGTTAAGATCAAGATTTGAAAAAAATTATATGCCCCACTATGCCTCAGTTGTCAGCAGAATGATGGTAGGACTTTGGGCTGCCCCCTCGAGAGGTTGGCCAAAAATATCAATTTTGAGGTTAGGCTCACGACACTATTTCATTTTAGTTCAGATGCATAGAGGACAAAAAATTAATAATGTGTAAAGGGGAAATTGAGATCATGCAATGTAATCAAATTGAGTGAATAGAAACTAATCTAAACAAACAAAAATATGATTCATTCCCATTACTCACGAAATGAAACTACACAATTAACGAATTCAAGAAACGAAATCAAAAGAGAAAATCATAAATGAATTCACAAAAGAGTAGCGTTACTATCCCATGTTGGAGTGTGTTCAAAAAGATGTTGGGTTGTTCGTATCAATGTGAATCCTCCATTATGCGTGCAAAAGCTTGAAGAACGTGCATGTGTTGATTGAAGATATGTGTAAAGATTTGTCAAAATTTCAATTAAGACTTTGGCATTACATCGTTGTGTAAAATATGTTGATTCTCCGATCGTTTTTGAGGAAGAAGATGATTGTTATATAGAATTTGTGTTTTGAAATGAATGCTCAAGATTGCGTAGTAGAATACCTTGATCAATGGTTGAAAGATGTTGAGAGGAAATAGATAGGAATAATCAGTGGATTTTGATTACGTAATCAATGTGATTGAAGAAATAATTTTGAGTGTTTAGTGGGACTAAAGAAATAGATTGAATAATTTGTGGAATTGAAGAATAGATTGATCTGTTAGGAATAGATGGATTAGTTAGCCAATTAGATTGAGCAATCGATGGTTCATAATTTACTCAATCATGGAAGTAGGTGAGGATAATTAATTAATCCTTTTGAGTTGAATGTGCAAATCAAGTTTGACTTTTGCAAACAAAGTGGTATTTGTTTCATTTGACTATTTTGATGATGTTTTGAATAATTAAATTAATTATTCAAATTTAGAGGAAAGTGACATAGCTAAATTATTATGTTTTAATAATTTAATTGATTTAGGGGAATAAAGTGAATTAGTGACATAATTAAATAATTGATGTTATTTAATTAATCAGGAGGAATAAAATTAGATTAGGACTATATTAAATAATTGAAATTTATTTAATTGGTCAAATTTGATGAAAAAGTGAATTAATTAAATAATGTATTATTATTCAATTAATAGAGGAAAATAGGGTTTTTGGATGCAATTGTTGTGAAACACAGTGATATTCGATGATAATGATGTCAATGATGAGAAAATGTCATTTAGGATGTGTGATAAGTGTTAGGTCATTTTTACATGTCTACATGAAGAAACTATTTCTCTTATTGCAAGACTAGAAGTTGTAGACATGTAAAAATGACCCAACGCTTATCGTGCATCCTAAATGAAATTTTCTCATCATCAAAATCATTATCATTTAATATCACTGCATTTCACATCATTTACATCAAAAACTCTATTTTCCTCTATTAATTAAATAATATTTTAAAATTATTTAAGTAATTCATTATTTCATCATTTATCTAATCTTTATTCCTCTTGATTAATTTTATAACAACAATTATTTAATTGTGTCACTAATTTACCCTATTCCCCTAAACCAATTAAATTATTAATACTTAATAGTTTAATCAAATCACTTTCCCCCCTTTCTAAAACATAAATAATTAAATTAATTATTCAACATCATTCAAAAAGGTCAAATCAACAAATACAAATTTATTTGTTAAAGTCAAACATGACTTTTCACATTCAAACCAAAAATAGTAATTAATTAATTACCCTCACCCCCTTTTGTGATTGCACATATCACGATCACTGATTGCTCACTTTGATTGGCTAACTAATTCATCTATTTCTGAACTGATTCATCTATTTCCTAACTAATCCATCTATTCTTCAATCCCACTGAAAACTCAACTTGATTTCCTCAATTCCATAGATTATGCAATATTTTTCCTCAGATTGTACAATTAACATTCTTAATTGATTCGATTGCAGAAGCTAATTGCCCCAATCTAATTCCTCTCAACAACTTTCAACCATTGATCTTGATTCGGCATTGTTTAATCTTGCACGTTCATCTCGAAATAGGAAATCTATAAAATAACCTTCTACCTTCTCACAAATCATCTAGAATTTACATAAGTGAAGCACTGCACAATTACCTCTTGAGTACGTTATGATTTATCATCATGTTCTAGTTCAACATTGCACACATTGAAGCTTTTGCAACACATAATGGTAGCTTTGTATTGATTGCAACAATCTGAAATTCAACATCGATACAAATATACTTCGACACGAGATGGGTAACAATACAATTTATTGAATTCATTGATTGTTATATTGTTCATTTTTTTTTATTCAACATTCCCCCCTTATGACATTTGGCACGCTCGGTGGGACCTCGGTCCTTGACACTAACATTTCTTTGAGTTTGATAAGCATTTGCAGGTTCTCGGTCGCTTTTGATAAAATTGGAATGTTTTCGCCCCAAATATGAACGTACTTGCTTCTTTTGTTTAGTCGCTATTGACCTAAACAAGGGTGTTATTGACCTAAAAAGTGGCGCTATTGACTTAATTTAATGGGCTATTGACATTCTGTGTTGCAAGTTTTAAATGAAAGATTTTGAACTGACATTTATAGGGGCGCTATTGACCTAAATATTGTTCACTTTTGTAGGGAATAGAGTCACTTTTGATGTATTATTTACATCTATCAATTTGCCAAGTTTTCTTTGATTTCACAGATTTACCTAATGCTAATGTGTGACTATTTTGGGTGTTTTTGAGGTTGTTGACTTTGTTTGTGTAGCCCTTGCAGGAGTATGACATGTGTTTCCATGAAAACAACTAATGATTTCATTGCAGGGATGGCGAACGATCCAAGGACACTTAAATTTTAAAAAAGAACTTAACTTTCAAAGCTTTCATAGTTTAGAAAATTTGTCAATTTGGTGTTGTAAAATTGAACCCACAACTTGCACACTTCAAATTGGTGTTCTTAAAAATTAACTTTCAAAATATTTCTTAGTTTAGAAAAATTTTCAAATTTGGTGTTGTAAAATTGAACCCACAACTTGCACACTTCAATTTGGTGTTCTAAAATTAAACTTATTAAGCTTTCTCAGCTTAGGAAACATTTCGATTTGGTGTTGTAAAATTGAACCCTCAACTTGCAAACTTCAAATTTGGTGTTTTAAAACTGAACTTTTACAAGCTTTCTTAGTTAAACAAACATTTCATTTGGTGTTTATAAAATGGAACGACCAACACATTTCATTATGTTGATGAATGAGCGTTTTCTACTTTGTTGACCACATTAAGATGAACAAGGCCATTAGAAACACTCAAGTTTGGTGCTTAAAATTGAACAAATACATTTTGACTTTCACATTGCTATATACTCTCTTGAAATCTCAAATAGTTTAAATTTGGTGCACATAAAAATGAACCGTTATACTTTCACACTTCATTTTTTGGGTGATGCCCATTGGGGCTTAAAAAGAACAAATTGTTATGGATTTTATGCTGTGTTTTCCATTCCTGGAAAACTAAGTGTCTATTGTCTCCCCTCGCGTCTTTTGGTGATATTGGGTGATGAAAAGCACTTAGAGTTTCACATTTTTTTATTTCAAGCATCACCTTTAGAGGGCCTGCCTTCTAGATGCATCTCACACTAGAGAACTCAAGGCAACTCAAAGAAATTTTTCCCTTAGGTCACTATATAAATTAGGTCACAACTAAATGCAAAAACCAAATCAACGATTACTTGGTTGACAGTGTCATTTAGAATGGGGAGGTACCTTCGGGTATGTAGGGACCCTAGTAGGAGTGGTTAAATATTTTGCTTGCTGGATGTTAGCTAGGCATTCGATCCCTTGAGAAGTGACTAAGAACCATTGTATTAGAGGCCACCCTTTTTATCCAAAACATTCTTTGAAAGTGGTGCATCAGAATTTACTTCTGAGAATTTACTTACCAAGTCCGATTTATGATTGAGTTAAAATACTCTCCATAAGTTGCATTTAAAATCATCCCTTCAGGGCATGAGGTAAGCCCATGATTGATTGTGCCTATCTCTAGGTTGTATTGATTGTCTTCACAAACTTGCCAAAATTTGTCGTTACATTGGACATCAAACACTTTACTTGATTTAAAAATAACACAACAAAACAAACATTGAGCTTGGTTATCAAAATCTCAAACCCTTTGGAATTAGTGTGAATACCTTTGAAAAGAGCCCTATATTTTCACTCCTTAAAATATATCTTAAACTAATATCTCTAAAGGTTTTCAAATATTTAGGCTTACTTTTCAAGTCACATTTAGCCCAAAGTCAACATTTGGAACTATGGTTTTAGTATCTTGACTTTCACAAAATTTGAGCTTTTGTGGAAATAAACTTGCTTAAACTATAGACATTTAGAGTCAAATTGTTGTGATTATTATGTTGTGTTACATATCACTTGCCGAAATTCTAAAAAAAATCAAAACAAGCAAGACATCAAAATTGCAAACTTGTCCAAACTTTTGTCAAAAACAAGAAAAATTGGAAACAAACCCGAATAAAGTCACTATTGTTGCTATCTTTATCGCTATTGACCTAAAAATTGTGCGCTATTACTCAAAAGGTCACTTTTGTTGCTTCTTTTTATGACAGTCATTGAAAAAAGAAAGCCACTTTTAAAAAATAGGAACACTTTTGACCTAAACAGAGTTGCTATTGCAAATATTACTATTATTGATCTGAAAACCACCATTATTGACACAAACTTTCTTGCTTTTGCTTAGAATTATTGCTATTGATGCCTTTGGTTTTTGAAAGGCATTGACCAAATAGAGCTGCTTTTGTTGAAACTTAACCGCTATTGCTAGAAAAACCAGTCGCTATTGACCTAAAGGATTGTCGTTATTGCTATGTTTTCTAATGCAAATCAGAGATCTAAAATTGGTTAATCTTTCATCTTTTGAGAAAAAAAACAATTAGAATTCAAAAAAACCTCATATATGCATCAGTCCATATCCATTTGCAAAAAATCTTACACATCAGCCTAGTTTTAGAGTTCAAAATCAAAATACAACTTGAACTATTCCTTTACTCTCAATTTCTAAGATATTAACATTTTCTTGCACCTCAAGGCTAGTTCAATTAGATCTTTAAACATATCCTCTAGAAAAACAAAGTGAAATATCGGTCCAAGTTTTCCACATTTTGAGTCCCAAAATTAGCATCATCTCCAAAACATCCACCAAACATCACTCACTTTATGACCATTTGGCGTCCTACCACTCCAGTTCAACAACCATCTTATTGCACCTATCATACAACTAGATTTCACATGAGTTGAAGGTGAACAATTGGAAATTGTTAGTAGTTTGAGAAGGTTTATATTTGAGAAAAAGGAAACACCCACTCAGTGGAAAAACACAACTACTATTCTAGACAAAGAAGAACGAAAATTCAATCTTGCAACTGGAATATTAATATTACCACCACTTGCGTGGAAATAGATAATATTAGCTTACCAAAAAACCTTTAGAATAGAAAATCCAAACAAAAAAAAACATCAATCCATTCCATAGTTCAAGTGATCACAAAAATTCCCAAAGGTCTGGAAATTGTTTATGACAACCATGAGATCTCAACATAGAAAAAAGATGGAAGCCAACAAGAGTAGCTCAAGCGCACCAAAAAACCAACATCACTAATGAGGAAACCAACCCGTGGGGATACAAACCAAGTGACCTTACAACTCCTCAAAAGAACCTTCATTCAAGGAAACACCAAACCAATCACCAAGTGATGAGGAAGTATGCCTTAGACACCAAAAAATGATTGATAGAGAAAATCAAATTCTAGATCCCAATGACGTGATCATAGAAGAATATGATAGTGATGAGGAAATCACTGGGGAGAAGCTATTAGAATACTCCCAAGAACCTAAGATACAAAATCTTATGGACAAGATGCTTGAAAGAAATGCTAGCTCATATTTCCTCACACTAGCACAAAGTGGTGCAAAACTAACAATTGACTTCAACATGGACATACTAAAAGATCCAAATCTTATTCCACTTGGAGATCAAACAGTAGTTAGACAACTTCCAAAACCAATTGTCAATACCAATATACCACCATTTTTTTCACAAAACAATGATCAAACACAACCCATGGATAACCCATTGTTTAGGCAACCATACCAAATTGAACAAGCATTTGTGGCACAACAGTATCAAGGAAATACAACCCAAAACATGCCACAACATAACACAACAAAACATGGGGAGCATTCCAATGGAACAATAAGGTGGTAACCCATCACAAGGGTAGTACATGCCCCAACACACTTCCTACATTGACCCTTCTAACAATGTACAAAATTAACAAGGGAAATTATCACAAAATCAACCACAATAAGGTGTACCATCAATGTACTTAGGTAACCTTCCACAACATCAATCACAACAAGGTGTACCATCAATGAACTACTTAGGTAACCTTCCACAACATCAAACAAAACAAGGTGTACCATCAAAAAACCACTTAGGTAACCTTCCAAAACATCAACCATAACAAGGTGTACCATCAACAAACTACTTGGGTAACCTTCCACAACATCAACAGCAACAAGGTGTACCATCAACAAACTACTTAGGTAACCTTCCACAACGTCATTAACAACACGGTGTACCATCAATGCAATACCAAGGTACCCTTCAACATAATCCACAACAACAAGGTGTACCATCAGCACAATACCAAGGTACCCTTCAACACAATCAACACCAACAAGGTATACCATCAATGCAACATCAAGGTAACCTTCAACAAAACACACATCAACATGGTGCACCACAAACGAACTATCAAAGTACACCCCAAACCTAACAACACTTTGTTAAACAAACCCAAAATCAAAATCCTCAACAACAACAAGGAAGACCACAAAATCAGTACCAAGGAACACCTCAAGGCCAATATTAGGTTACACAACAAGGACCTCACATATATTATGCACAACAAGGACCTCACATACCCTATGTACAACATGGTCCTCAAAATTGCATGACTACACAATATCTTGTTTACAACCAAACAAACATCATGGGACAACAAATCTACCATACCCAACATCCTCAAACAAGCACACCAAACAATGACATAAATGTGCAACTTCAAACACTTAATCAAAGGATATCAGATATACAAATTGGAAAGCCAAAGAAGAGCTATGCTCTCCAAGACATTTTTCCATATCCGTTTGATCAAAATATATCCATGGTACCTTTCCCCAAAGGCTTCAAAATACCAAAATTTGACAAGTATAGGGGAAAGGGAGATCCAATTGAGCATGTACGTGAGTTTTCAGTATCTTGCATGGAACTACAATGGAATAACACCTACTTGATGAGACTTTTTCCACAGCGCCTCAATGGGCCTATTATAGACTGGTTCTCTTATTTATCACCAGGTATCAAAATGTTTGATGAGTTGTCAAATTTTTTTTTCAACCATTTCTTGTATAACATAGAATAGGACATTACGATCACTGACCTCTATAAAATCAAACAAAGTCAAGGTGAATAATTTTCCTCGTACCTGCAAAGATGGAGGCACAAAGCACTCAAAATCAAGTGGCCCATTCTAGAGAAACAACTTGTCGATGTCTTCATCCCCAACGTTCATGCAATTATCAATTACAACCTCATAGTACTATGCCCAAACAATTTTGAGGAAACTATTGAAAAAGGTATACTTATCAAAAGAGCCCTTGTTGCAAGAGGTACAATTAAAATTTACAACCCAAAAGATCAAACTTCTACTTCAAATGAAAAACCCAAAACATGGGAAAAAAACAAGAATGTAACCAATGAGAGAGTAGTTGATGCTAAGGTTGTATGCAATGTGAAAACCACCAATATACCACAAAATCAAGTTCAAATAGCACAAGATTATCAATAGAATAACCAACCCAATTATCAACAAAACAATCAACTCAATTATCCTCAGAACAATCATACCAACAACCAAAAACAAAATCAAGGACAAAGGAGACACCAAGAAAATATGACCAACTGTGAAGGAAATTTACTCCATTGGGAGAATCCCTTGAAGTGATTATGCACAAACTAGTTAACAAGAACCTCATCAAAATCAATGACAAATCAAACTATGAAGAACCTAACTTCAAACCCCCTTGGTATAATGAGAATGACCAATGTAAATTTCATATAATCAAGGGGCACACCACCAACAACTGCATGAGATTTAAGAATATTGTGCAAGATTTAATAAAAAATGGATAGGTCGACATAGAACATCAACTTGGAAATAAAGACCTCAATATTTACAAGGATCCAATCCCTGACCATTCTAGGGGAAAAAACAAAGGAAAAAAACAAGATTACCATAAGGTCGCCTTCTCTTATGGAAAGGATACCGTTCTAGAACATGTCTCTTGTGAAGATCATAACATTCGTGTGGTAACCATACTAGGAACAAATCCTGAATGTAATGTGACTACTCGAAGGGGAAGAGTAACAATCTAAGGAGCACCACCCTAGTAAAAACCACAATCAAACCACTAAGTGACTATAGCATTGTGGAACAACTCAAGAAAACTCTAGCCTTAATCTCCATCCTTGAGCTCTTAAAATTATCACTAGCACATAAGGAGATATTGGAGAAAGCACTAGTTGAAACGTTAGTCCCAAACAACCTTGACGTGGATCAGTTTCAAGCCATGATTGGAAATATAACATCCACCCATCATTTAGTCTTTTTCAAGAAAGACCTTCCACAAAAATCTTTCCACAACCAAGCTCTTTATTTAGAGTTAGGTGTCCACAAACAGAAAGTCAAGAGGGTACTCATAGATAACAGTGCATGTCTAAACATTTATACTTAAAATTTGTGAAACAACTGGGATACTTTGATGATTTCATAGAGAAAAGCAAGAGAATCACCATCAAAGCTTATGATGACATGGAGCACAATTTAGAAGGGACAATCAGGTTACCTATTTAGATAGGACCAACAATAATAGAAACTACTTATCAAGTACTATATCTCAAGCTTCCATACAACCTCCTTTTGGGTCGACCATGGATTCATGCTTTGAAAGCAGTACCATCTACATTCCATCAATGCCTAAAGTTTCCTTATGACAATAAGGAAATTATCATATATGTTGACCCTATACCTTTCCATTATTGTGGTAAATTGGAGGAAAAGTATAAAAAGATTCAACAAATACCCAACAATGATATATCTTTTCACCCCTTTTCATACATTGACCCAACATCACTAGCTTCATCCTCCACTAAACCATCATCAACTAAGGTACCTAAATTTGATACCAAGATCCAAGTGCTTGAAAAGGGCCGTGGGGAATACCACTTCAACCAGTATTTTTGTATTGGGATGCTTCCCCCCACACCAAAAATATATAGAGGACCGAAAGAGATTGGACATATTCAAACTGTAACAATGATAGTTAAACCCACCATCTTTACTAAGTGGGGTGACATGCAAGATAAGGAAGTATGCAAAGAAGATTTATCTTTGTGGATCTACAAAGAAGAAACACAGGAACAACCACTACCTCCCCTTCCTATTGATGAAAAGAGTAAAGGGTATCAACTAGAAAAGAACATGGGATTTACTAGACAAGGAGGCCTTGGTCTACATGGACAAGGTAGAAGAGAACCAATCATTATGGAAAAGCGTTCGAAGAATCATGGAATGGGTTATGGTTCATCTAATGTGATAACCCCAAATACTAAAAATACCTCCTATGAAGAAGAAGCTTCTTCTACCACTGTTGAGACATTGGATACTTTTGAACATCTAGAAGACTATCTATATATCCAAAACATGTTTGACAACCTCAACATAAATACTATCATTGTTGAACCTACATCCAAGACCACATCTGATGACGACCATATTGAGACAGATTCTAACAAATATGAATGGGATTCTTGTGACTCTAGTGAATACAACTTAGATACCTTATGGAGCCTTAAAAAAACCAATGTCCCTAACCACTTACAACATCCATAAGCTTTGTTGATATCAACAAAAAAATATCCTTGCATTATCCATAGTTGATAGATTGGGACCAATAACATCATACTCCAATTTTGGATACATTCCATAATAATGAGGCTATTGTGGAGTTCATGGGACTTTGAACCAATATATCACAAAGAGATCACAAAGCAGGGTTTGTAATGGAACTAGATCAAGGAGCATATTTTGGAGGGGAGATTGTGTATTCCAATCGCAAAAACAACTTACAAAATTTAAAATCAATAAGAGGTCCCCTAAAGAAAACCACAAAGTGGCTTTATTAGATCTCAAAAAGAGAAAAACAAAGGATGCATCTAAAGGTGAAAACCTCTCTAAGGTGCCCAAAGATGGAACATTCAATCTCCCCACCATAGAATATCAAGAGAAATCAACACTCCTAGTTGAAGATGTTGAACCTATCAATGTTGGCCCAGTAAAAACACCCAAAATCACATATCATGCAACATCACTTGATCTTGAAGAAAAGGTGAACATATCAACATTCATCAATGAAAGGAAAATCAACTTTGCATGGACATATGCTGACATGCTAGGGCTAGATCCAACATTAGTTGTACATCACCTAGCCGTATATCCTGGAGCTAAACCCATCAAGCAGAAGCTACATAAGATTCATCCATAGATAGCACTTTTGGTAAAAGTAGAACTTCAAAAGCTGTTATATATGGTCTTCATTAGACCCATTGACTTTCTTGAATGGGTGTCAAATCTAGTACCACTATCAAAGCCCACTAGAGGCATAAGAATCTACACAGACTTTCAGGATCTGAACAAGGCTTAACTGGAGGATGACTTCCCTCTACCTAGCATCAATATGATCATAGAACTAATTGTAGGACATGAAATGCTATCATTAATGGATGAATTTATTGGATACAATTAGATCAAAATATCCTCTGAGGACCAACATAAAACAACATTCACTTGTACGTGGGGAACCTTTTGCTGGAACGTCATGCCATTTCGTCTAAAGAATGCAGGGGAAACCTATCAACGAGCAATGAATACCATCTTTCATTATATGCTACATACAACTATGGATGATTATGTGGATGAAATAATAGCAAAGTCCATCAAAAGAGAAGACCATTTGAAAAACCTAGCAAAATTATTTAACCGGCTTGAACAATACAACTTGAGGCTCAACCCAAAGAAGTGTGTATTCAGAATAACATCTTGATAACTAGGGTACATAGTATCAAGAAGAGGAATCAAGGTGGATCTTGCCAAGGTAAGGGCTATATTAGAAATTCCTCCTCCAAGGACATTGAAGCAGCTAAGAATTCTACAAGGGAAACTACAGTTCATCAGTAGATTCATTGCACAGTTGAGGGATAAGTGTCATCCATTCACCCATCTGCTACACAAGGATATAACATTCAAGTGGGATGACAGATGTGATCAAACATTCCAACAAGTCATGGATTATATACTCACTCCTCTAGTATTAATTCCACCAATTCTAGATAAAACAATGATCCTCTATGTATCTAACAACATAAGTAGCATTAGGAGCTCTCTTAGCATAACTAGATGATAATAACAAGGAAAGAGCGGTCTATTATATCAGCCAAACACTGGTGGGATATGAATTGAATTATTCACCCATAGAAAGAGCATGTATAACTATTATCTTTGTAGCACAAAATTTGAGACACTACATATTAAACAAACAAGTAAAGCTAATATCAAAAGTAGATCCCCTAAAGAACCCATTAGCAAAAGTAGCTCTAACAGGAAGGATTTCCAAATGGGTAATGATACTGAGAGAGTTTGACATAGAGTACATATACATAAAAGCTATCAAAGGAAAAATCATAGCAGATCAACTAGAAAAAGCATCAATAGAAGATCATTAGCCTCGTACATAATTCCTCGATGAAAGCATATTGATAACATAACAGACAAGCCGTTGGAATTTGTACTTTGACAGGTCCCACACTCAACATGGCTTAGGAGCAAGTATCTAATTATTTCTCACACCACAGGGAGATAGTATACCTAAGGCTTACAAGATCTATTTTCCATGTACAAATAACATCTCTGAATATGAAGCACTAATCACAAGACTGAAGATGGCCATAGAATGGAGGATAAAAGAACTGCAAGTTTATGGATACTCTCAACTGGTAATTAGGAAAGTAAATGATGAGTATCAAACAAAGGATGACAAGCTAATGCCATATAAAAGAATGGTGGATAGTTTCAAACACTAATTGGTCATCATCACCTTTGAACAGGTTCCCAGGATCAACAAGAGAGCAACAAATGCTATGGCGACAATAGGATCACTCCTTGACATTCCACAAAACATTCCAAAATATGAATTCCTTGTGGAGCAACTCCTTATACCGACATTCAATATCCCAAAACCAGAACTAATTTGTGAGGTTGTTGTTCCTAACTCACCAATTGTACCAAGATACATTTGACTATATCCAATATGGTATCATACCTCCTGACTTCACAACAAGCCAAAATAAAAACTTTATCCGTAGAACCTCCAATTTCACTATCTTAGGAGATACCCTATACAAACAAAGTCTAGATAGAACATTACTCTGATGTCTCAATGTAGAAGAAGCACAAACCACTTTACAGGAAGTGCATGAAGGTATTTGTGCGTCTCATGCCAATGGACCTAATCTAGTTCAAAAATTACTGAGAACAAGGTACTATTGGCCTTCAATGGAACATGAATGCATTTAGTACTAAATAAAACATTGTCAATGTCAACAACACAGTGACCTTGTTCACGCACCGACACAGGAACTTAGACCTATAACAACACCATGGCCTTTGTCACAATGGGGATTAGACTTGGTAGGTAAGATATCTCCTTCATCTAATGGGCACAAGTTCATTATCACTACAATTGAATATTTCACAAAGTGGATAGAATAAATTCCATTAACTTACATCATAGGGAAACAAATATCCAAGTTCATATTGAATTATTTGATATGTCAATAAGGAATTCCCCAAACTATCATAACAAACAACATAACCCCATTTAAAAACCAAGATGTCAAAGAGCTTTGTTCAAAGTTTTCTATCCAACACTGATTCTCCATGCCCTACTAACCCCAAGGAAATGGTCAAGCTGAAGTGTCCAATAAAACCATCCTAAAGATACTGGAAAATATTGTTAATGATGCCAGCTGTGATTGGCATATGCAATTAAACCCAACCCTATGGGCTTACCGAACTAGTATTCATACACCTATAGGTGCCACACCTTTTTCCTTGGTCTACAGATCTGAAGTTATTTTACCTATTGAAGTTGAAATCCCCTCACTACGAATATCCCTGAAAGGCATGGTCAACAATGAGGAATATCAGTTGTCCAGATTGAATGAGTTGGAACTTCTAGATGAAAGGCAGTTGAGTGCGTTAAACCATCTCCAGGTTTATTAGAATTGACTCAAACAAAACTATAATAAAAAGATCAAAAACAAAAACTTTCAAGTTGGTGACCTAGTACTAAAAGAGAACCAAAAGATCCAACTAAATCAAGATGTCAAGTGGAAGTTTGAACCGAATTGGTTAGGTCCTTTCATCATCACGACAAGCTATGGCTTTGGAGCTTATCTATTGGCTACTCTTGAAGGAGAAACTTTAGCCGAATCGCTAAACAACAACCATATTAAAAGGTTCAATACTTGCACATTAGAGTATCTCGTAAAAAAGCTAAAAAAACAAAAAAAATAAAAAAGAAAGAAAAACACTAAAGAGAAATAAAACATTCTTTAAGTGAAAACCACTTTCTGGTGCTTCTAGGATAGGTACCATAGTGAAAACTTGGCAAACAGGTGCTACGTTTGAATAAGATCTGCATCTTTATCTATCGACACTATTTGAAGCATCCACCCATTCGTCCCATAATAAAAACGTGCAAACCAACCATGGCTCAATGACTGATTAAGTGTTGAGCCTTGTTGCACCATCAAAATATGTCTCCCCTAATGAAGGTAATCTTGTCTCAAACTAGGGGAAAATTTCTAGAACTAGTAGCAGATTGGATCCTTGTAAATCCCATCATGGGCAAAAAAACTATCAAAATAAAAAACATCCAGAAAACCAACAAAATCAAAACAAAGTCAAAAACATAAAAAAATCCAAAAAACATGTTATGCTTTGAGTCAACTCTAGTCAAACTATGTGGCCTCTGCATGTATAACATAGACAAGGCTTATCTTTGATCAGCCCTTGAGGCCTTAGGTTAGTCCCCTTAGGTTTCCATCATGGTCTTTTAACTTAGTCAAAAAATTCAAAATACAAAAAAACATTTGAAAAATAGAAAAAAGTAAAAAAGCATGTTCTTATCAAAACAAGTGAACTACGAGCCTCTGCATAGATAACGTAGGAAAGGCCATAATAACTGATGAGCCCCTAAGGCCCTAGGTTAGTCCCCCAAAACACAACAAAAGGAAACCATCCAAATATCTTATCAAAAAGAAAACATTCATAAAATATAGAAAACTCCAAAAAACAATGTCAATCAACACAGTCGAACAACGATGTCTTTGTGTTCATCACATAGGAAAGGATAATCTCTGACCAACCCTCGAGGCACTAGGCCAGTCCCTTTAGGTCCCCCTATTTGTTTCTAAAAATAACAAAAATGACATCAAATAGAATCATAAAATAAAAAATGTCCTATCTCCATCATCACTTATCCGCAATAAACTTTGCATTCACAATAAATGATCATCACACTCGCTCTTTGACAACATAATCAACAAACAAAACAAACATCAAAATCAAAAATTCCAAAGTGAAGATTGAAATGATTAGATCACTATCAAGTTAAAACAATGCCTGAGTATATACTACCATACATATTTGAAAATCATTATCAAAAATCCTAACCATGAGTCTTAACGGATAAAATGTTCCTACAATAGACATCATCAATGGATTCCATCATGAAACATCAAAACAACTATGGAAAGTGATAATGCAAACACTATTTATCTTTTTATAGTTTTATCTTTTTGATTTATCTTAATACCACATTCCTAGGATCTCTTGAGGATGTCCATAAGGATTTAGAGAAGAAGGACTGGTGGCATTAACTGTCAATTTCTATTTGTTCTATTTGTGAGATATTTTTGAAATACTACCATGACGAATACTTGCTTTGTTTTGTGTATGGAAGTTGTTTTGAGATAATTCGTGTAGCAGTTGCATGTTAGGTACTAGTCCAAAAAGTTTCAACACAACTTAACCATATACTCTAACAAGGTTTCCGTATGTCTGGTATGAGAAAGAATATTCTTTGTGTGCCGAGTCAAAGTCCACACAATGGATACAACACCACCTTGGTTATTAATACCCTGGTGCATCATATTTGTTTGCTACATCAAAAGGATTGTTAAAAGAAACAAAGTCTCTATGAAATAAAAAGCAAAACTCATCAACAACTAACAACATCAAATTTCTATCCATCTCTAAATAATCAAACACTTCTTCTAACTAATAGCTCCATCGTGCATCCACAAATTCATCAACACACATCATATAATCATTCATCACATATGTAAGATATTGTCATCTATCATATATCAACATCCATCATACATATAATAAATAATCCTTCATCACATAGATATATAAATCATCTATCCACCCACATCATATGCATACATTAGAAAAGTACAAAACATAAGCATGTATACATAATCATCCATAAACATCTCATAAAACATCATAAAGCCGAATCAAAACATGGTATATCATATATCATAAAAAATGCACAATGTCATCATCAAATGTCATGTGTGATACAACATCAATGAAGATCAAAATAAATACATATATATGAGGCCTCAGCTGGGTCAATGAATATATATACAAAATATGTCTACATAAGTTTCTGATACAAAACATATATGAAATATCATCCATATAATCTACTCTACTGGTCGGCTAGTGGTGGAGATCTCGACTAATGCTCACTTTGATGAGGGGATGACTGGGGCATGATTGGAGACCATTTGATTGACTACCCACCCGACTCTACAACTGTAGTTGTGCTCAACTCCCCAAATCGGGGACGTCTCTGAGCCCTCAACATGAATGCCTCATACAAAGTTTGATAATATGTAACCTGCTACAGGACCCTATCTCGCTCGACCTAATACTGGGCTAGGGGAATGGTAGGGGATAGAGAGATCTTGACTGTAAGTCTATGCCGCCTCTCGAAAACCAATTCCCATCTCAATGAATCTCTCTCCTAATTAAGAGTATCTCGCTCAGCTTTGAATGTGTATCTCTCTCTAGTCACTGCCAAAACCTGTGCCTCAGCGGCTTGTCACCACACAATTTCAACATCACACTCTGCTCTAATTACAACTCTATTTGTTGTCATTTGCACTAGCTGAGCTGCCAAATCCCCATGAGGGGGAGGACCCTAAGGAGCCTGTGGTACCTGGTGTTGCTACTGTTGGCCATCATGCTAATAATCTTGTTGACCCTGTACATACTACAGCTACTCATGGGCAGTCCAAAGATGCTATTGATCCTCTCAATGCCCACTATTACCACCTCTATGTACACCCAAAATAGGACCTCTTGGGGGAACAATCAATCTCATAGGTCTATGACGGGCCCACCAACCAAAAAACTCATGAGTTGTCCCAAGATCCACATGACCCACTACCCAAATCCGTGGAAGAGGTCTCAACGCCGTGAATGCTGCCACTACCATGCTAGAATCCTCACGAGCCCCCCAAGCAGACTCCTCTCATGTAATAGGTCCAAAGATAGCCATATAGTCATTGAAAGTCTGAATCTGGCACTCACAAACTGTCTCAATACCCTCTCTAGTAAATATCTCTCAAGCAAAATATCTGAATGACCAATCAAGAAACGAGTCTTCCTGTAGTGGACTAGCTGATCCTGATCATCTAGCCATGCCTCACAATCCCTATATGGACACCATGTGAAATATGTAATATCATCAAAAAATTCCCTCCAATAGGATAGTCTGCCAGGCTGAGTATAGTGCAGATAGTCATGGTATTGATAAGCATCAGGATCATATGCATCCCTATCCCACATCCCCTTTGGTCGAGTGATGGAAATCCTCTCCCAAGCCCAAAAATGTAGCAAACTAGCTCCAATAGATATACTACTACCAACTCGGTACACGACCTCATGCATATCTCTGTAAAGATGGGCTAGTATACACTGGCCCCAAGCATAAACTGTAGGCTCCGCCATCATTTGCTCAATAATAATACCCCAACCGATAGGGAACCTCTTAGCCCTTCTATCAGGCATTAGAGGTCTCATGATAATACCTACCAAAATAGGAACCATAGGATCGACACCATCACAAAGAGATGAAAAATCGATCTCTGAATCAATGACCTACATCTGCTCCATAGCCAATAATCTCTGTATTGCTAATGTACCTTGTCAAATGTCATACTCAATGAGCTCACCATGAATAGGGATCCTAAGAATCCTCGAGACATCCTCTAAAGTAATGTTGCACTCCCCAATAAGGAAATGGAATGAAGAGGTCTTAGAGTGCCACCTCTCCACCAACACATTCATCATGGCTCGATGAGCCTTCAACAACAGTAACTGAGTGATAATACATAAACCCATGGCATCAAGAAATTCTCTCTATGTATCATCAAAATTAGTCAACCCATCCATCAACTAAGGATGTGACTTAAGGATAGCCTGCAACCATTCAACGTATAGCGTCAAGAATTTTGGGAACTTCAAACTAAAAATAAACAATGAAAATCAGTGGTTTTTTGAAGAAAAAGTGAATTTTTTTTAGGAAATAGTGAAATTTTTTTTCAATAGTGCCCAAATGTTTTTCAATAGCACACATTTTTTTGGAAATAATGTCAAAATTTCTCAATAGCGCCCAAAGTTCTCAATAGCGTAAGTCTTTTGCAATAGTGCTAGTATTTTGAAATAGCACACTTATTTCATGCAAAAGCACACATATTATTCAATAGCACCTATAATTTTCAAAAGCGACCTTTAGGTCAATAGCTCTAATATCGGGCTCAATAGCAACAAAAAACCTAGAAGTTCGATATTGCCTAAAATTGAGTTCGAACATTAATTGCAAAGATGGAAAAGGATGAAAACAAAAATTAAAGACATAGGTACCAGAGCGCCTACACCAACTGGCCATTGGTATACTCTGATTGCCTCTGACCTATGTGGAACTCCTAGAACTCGATACATCATGAATCGGTGTTTGCAGAGAAAAATCTCACAAACTCTAGAGGCAAGAAATTTTCAAATCAAGGAGTGCAAACAAAGGGTAATTTCAACCTAATTTACCATTTAAACCCCCCTAAACCCTAATTTTTTACCTTGAAAACACTCCTAGGTCAAAATTAGGAGCTGTCGGGAACATTTGAACTATAAACGAAGGCCCTATGGCCTAATTTTTCATCCTCTACACATCTGAACTATAATGAAACATTACTACGAGCCCGACCCGAAAATAACTTTTTCTGGCCAACCTCTCGAGGGGGTAACCCAACGTCATACTATCTTTTTGTTGACTGCCAAGGCACAGTAGGGCACATAATTTTTTTCAAATCTTGATCTTAACATCGAATTCTTTGAAATAAAGCAACCAACACTTTGTCTCAAAGAGGGGAAAAATGTAGACATGCAAAAATGACCTAACACTTATCGCACATCTTGAATGACATTTTATCATCATCATCATCACCATCATTATCATTTAATATCACTACATTTCACATCATTTACATCAAAAACCCTATTTTCCTCTATTAATTAAATAATCTTTAATTATTTAATTAATTCACTATTTCATCATTTATCTAATCTTTATTCCTCTTGATTAATTAAATAACATCAATTATTTAATTATGTCGCTAATATACCCTATTCCCCTAAATCAATTAAATTATTAATACTTAATAGTTTAATTAAATCACTTTCCCCCTTTCTAAAACATGAATAATTAAATTAATTATTCAACATCATTCAAAAATACCAAACCAACAAATATAAATTTATTTGTTAAAGTCAAACATGAATTTGCACGTTCAAACCCAAAATAGTTGTAGGATGGGTAAAAATGATATAGCCTAGATTATAGTGACAACCACAACACTTCTAAGCTAAAACCCAATCCAAAACAAGAGAAAACAATCAAAACATGAGGAAAATGAAAGCATCAATTGAAAGCACTCCCCATGCTTGAAGTTGGATCACTTTTGATGCAGGAGCATTTGGGAAAACTGGAAATCAACATCAACAAAAAACAAGTTTCGGGTTTGAATTTCCGTTTTGGTGTGTTTTGGGGTTCATTTGGCATCTCTCAACTTTGGAAAGCTTTTGGTGTGTTCAAATTTGAATAAATTCAGTTTTTATCAAATCATCGTTTTAAGGCTCCGCGGTTAGTTTTCAAAAATTATTTCTGGAAAACTCATAAGGATTGGAGTAGAATTATTTGGTAGACATTCATGGAGGTAGCATGTCAAATGTGCAAAAAGAATTAAAGTCATATATTTTTTAGTTTGGGATATTTTAATGCCAAAAGTTTGCTAAAAATTGTCAGCAATTTATGAAAAGTTTAATATCTCATGATTTTTGAGGGTTGGAGAAAAATCCTTTTGCAAGAGTCCATGGGGTACCATTCCAATCTTACATACCAATTTTTGTGCGAATTAGGTAACTTTCATTTTTTCACTTGTTGGCACCCAATTCGACACTTCCAAAGTACCAATTTGATCAATTTTATTGTAGAAGGGTATTATGAGGGTCATGGAAATCAAATATTGGTTTTTATTCCTTCATTTACTATTTATCTATTGCATAAATAATATGGGGGGTGTTTGGAACATAAAAGAGGAAAAAAAAATAAAAATTTTAGAGATTTTAAAATGTCCAAAATAAAGAAAAACACCCTTGGGAGTAAAGACAACAGTTGGAGGAGTTAATGTAGACTTAAAATGTCTCATTTAATGTTGTATAAACTTATAATATGCATAGCTATTCTTGGGGAGAGTGGGGCACACACTTTGGATCAATAACTAATGTTTTTCAATGCATTTTTCAGAGGTTTTTGAGGAAAAATGTAGGAAAGAGTTTGGGGAGGAATAAGGAGTTTGAGAGGAATGGGAAAGAGAAGAGATGCCTCTGTAGAGGTATCATTGGGATTTTTGTGTTGCAGGTTTAAGCAGAATTAGTGAAGAGAAGATAATGCACTAGTGTGTGAGAGGTGAAGATATTGATAAGTCATATGAAGGTTTGAATAGCAGTAAAGCCAAGGAAAAAGGGAAATGATGTGGAGAGATGTGCAGATTTTTGTATGCTCTATGGTGGCATATCATTTTTCCTTTTGATGTAATTTTCATGAGTTGATTTAATGCAATAAAAATTTCAGAATTTGTTTGCATTTTTTTTTGTATTTTGAGTGTTCTTTATTGCAACTTTATTGCAACAAAGTTTGCATTATGTTGTGGGTTTTTGTGAGCAACTGTTTGTTTGCATTAGTGGTATCAAAACATGTTAATTCCCCTTAATCAGTGGTATGAGATTTGGAGTTCCTGAGTGTGTAGACAAAGCACTGAGT
Organism: Sequoia sempervirens; assembly: GCA_007258455.2. Lineage (NCBI taxonomy): Eukaryota > Viridiplantae > Streptophyta > Pinopsida > Cupressales > Cupressaceae > Sequoia > Sequoia sempervirens. Next base: position 21,662 of record VDFB02271644.1, read on the forward strand.
GTGATGTAGTTTGCACCAGGACTTGTGGTGTGTGTGTGATTTGTGTGTGGATAGATCGTCGAACGTGAGATAGTCTATACTTGAGAGGATGAGATGGGTCATGAGGAGGCCCATATGAATTTTGTTCTGGGAACAATATTGGGAAGAAGTGAAAAATATGAAGCACCGTGAAGAGTTTTAAAAGCTTTAGGCTGAAGTCAATATATTAGAAAAGAAGTTTAAAGAGGAAATGAGAATGTGGGAAGAGAGATGAGAAGAAGAATGTTCTCTTAAAAGAGGACAGTGAAAAAAAGAGCAAAAAGAAAGTGTTGCATCCCTTTGGTAGGGGTTGAATGTAAGAAATAATATGTGGGGGTATCCCACACAAGCGAAGAAGATGATAAGGTACAAGTTGCAGAGATAAAATGTGAATGAAGTGCATTGTGTAAAGTGGATGAAGAGGGTTTGCAATCAGAAATTGTGAACATGGATGGTCCTAAATTTGACAAGTGGGTTGTTGAGGAAGAGGATGATCTCTTGTTGAAAGAAGAAATGAGGATGATAGATAGGTTATTTGAGAGGAAAATGTTGGATGGAGTTATCTTCAATGCAAACAATAAAGAAGGAGATGCAACAAACAATGGTCCTTTGGAGGACATGACTACATGGGAGAAATTTGAACAACCTTATGAAGATGCATACATAAAAGGTTTTGAGGATGAAGAAAATGATGTTGGGGCAGCAAAGAAGAATAAGGTAAATTCTGATTTTGAGTTTAGAGGTGATGATTATTGACCCTCTAAGGAAGGGATTGCAGTAGTAGAAGATAAAGTTGTAGTTGAAAATGGGTATGCGAATGTTGCATATTTGTGTATAGAGGTTGTAGATGATGGTGCAAGAGGAACTTGGTGGAGGTGGTTGGTTTGTGGTGGGTTGGATCCCACGAAGAAGGAAAAGAGGGAAGAAGAGATGTGGCAAAGGAGGATGGTCTTTGGTGGATGTAAATCCACGAGAGGAAGCAAAAATAGAGTGCACATTTGGTGGAGGAGGATGGCAAGTGTCCTGGCTAAGTGCTTGAAGAGGTGAAGGAATAAATTCCTTATGTATAAACTAGTGATGGAGTTTGTTGTAGGTTGTTTACAACCTAGAATGGTAGTTCTATTATCCAACTCCATTTTGTGAGTTCTACTCACAAAATTTTTCCTACTTGGTGTGTCTGATGTAGGAGCATCCAGGCGGACTGACAATCAACATCAACCAAAAACAAGTTTCAAGTGTGAATTTTATTTTTGGTGTTTTTTGGGGTTCATTTGACATCTCTCAACTTTGGAAAGCTTTTGGTGTGTTCAAATTTGAATAAATTCAGTTTTTTATCAAATCATCATTTTAAGGCTCCGCGAGTAGTTTTCAAAAATTATTTCTAGAAAAATCATAAGGATTGGAGTAGAATTATTTGGTAGAGAAATTCATGGAGGTAGTATGTGAAATGTGCAAAACAACTAAAGTCATATCTTTTTCAATTTGGGATATTTTAATGTTGAAAGTTTGTTAAAAATTGTCAGCAATTTATGAAAAGTTTAATATATCATGATTTTGGAGGGTTGGAGAAAAATACTTTTGCAAGAGTCAATGGGGTACCATTCCAAGATTTCACACCAATTTTCATGTGAATCAGAGAACTTTCATTTTTTTCGCTTGTCGACACCTAATTCGACACTTCCAAAGTACCAATTTGATTAATTTTATTGTGGAAGGGTACTATGAGAGTCATGAAAATTAAATATTGGTTTTTATTCCTTCATTTACTATTTATCTATTGCATAAATAATATGGGGGGATTTTGGAATATAAAAGAGGCAAACAAATCAAGATGTTAAAGCTTTTAAAATGTCTAGAATAGAGAAAAACGCCCGTGGGAGTAAATACAATAGTTGGAGGAGTTAATGGAGGCTTAAAATGTTTCATTTAATTCTACATAAACTTATAATATGTATAGCTATGCTTGGGGAGAGTGGGACACCCACTCTAGAGCAATAATTGATATTTTTCAATGCATTCTTTGGGGGGTTTTTAAGGAAAAACTTGGGAAAGAGTTTGAGGAAGAATGAGGAGTTTGAGAGGAATGGGAAAGAGAAGAGATGCCTCTGTAGAGGTATCATTTGGAGTTTTGTGTTGCAGGTTTGAACAAAACTATTGAAGAGAAGATAAGGCACTAGTGTGTGAGAGGTGAAGATATTGATAAGAGTCGTATGGAGGTTTGAATAGCAGTAAAGCCAAGGCAATAGGAAAATGATGTGGAGAGATGTGCAAATTTTTGTATGCTCTATGGGGGCATATCATTTTTCCTTTTGATGTAATTTTCATGAGTTGATTTAATGCAATAAAAATTCATAATTTGTTTGCATTTGTTTTTGTATTGTGAGTGTTCTTTATCACAACAAAGTTTGCATTATGTTGTGGATTTTTGTGAGCAGCTGTTTGTTTGCATCATTGGTATCAGAACATTTTGAGTCTGCTTAATCAACTTCCCTTGTCTCTCCTAATTCTTCTTCTGCAAATATGCCCTCATATTTTGTAGTAGAAATGTGCAAATACCTACAAATTGTAAGCAAGAAAGTTGAAGATAAGTGGTTATTAAGTCAAAAATGGAAGAGAAAGGCTTCTTTTATAGAAAATATTTCAAATGGATGGACATGATCGATCTTATAGAAAGATGCCAAGATCAACGGATGAGAATACATGCAACACAGAAAAGGGGAGGTTACAAAATGGACGGTCAAGATTAGAAAGAACCAAGAGACGATTGATGGTTGAGATTCGAAAATGAGACAGTGGAGGAAGAATATGGAGGAATTAAAAATTAAAAAATAATTAATTCATGAAAAGGAATCTTTAACCAAGTGGAGACATAAATAATTTATTTAAATTATTTATTTGAGGAAAAGGCATGTGTGCATTTAATTAAAATGATTTATGCAACCATTTTAATTAAATAGGAGGAAATGGGATTAAACAAGTGACACAAGCGTCGAGTTCCTGCCGAGAGGTAAAAAGCATCTAGCTATGAGTGAGAAAAAGTAATTAGATAGGAGATAGGAATATAAATGTATTAAATTTAGGCAGGAAAGTTTGAAATAATTTTCAATGGTGCATTAATGCTTGGAATGTTTAGGGTCCATGGGCAACTTGATCCGAAAATTGTATTTTTGGGTATCATGTATATGTGGACTTTTTCTATAGATATACCAATGAATACTTGTATTTTTATGAGTTTGTATACATTTGCAACAAGAAACATCCTTTATGATCTTATTCAGGAAGCAAAAATGTATTCTTGTTTTGTTTAAATTATTAAATGCTTGAGTTATCTGTATATACATGTATGCATGTATACATGTATCCACGTGCACATAATGCAAAGAAGAGTGAAAAGCATCTCCGACATCTGAACAAGGCTTAAAGCATGAGGAGACTCAACTTGCATTTGTAGTATTAAAAGAAAGAAAACAGGAGAAATAAACTACTTATGAACAATGCACAATTTTTAATTTTTTTTTTTATTAAACCTTTCGCCCCATAAATTCATTAGTCATTTCAATTGCAACAAAGTTTTGATGTAGGAATATTTCTAAAGCATGAAATATCATTTGCAACAATTTACAAAAGCATGTGCCAAGAGACTAAAAAATATTGCATTTTTTACATGTCTCCGCATTATTGCATATAGACACATATCTATATGCATGTCCAAACAAAGTTTACCATACTTCTTTTTTTGGCTTCTATGTGTATTTCTAAATAAAATTATGTTTAGTGTGCTAGTGTAATGTCTATTTGTAAACTTTTTTAAGATCAATCAATCTTTTTTTTTAATTTAATATGAAAGTTAGTTCTATATAAAGCTATTGATTTTATTAGAAATAAGATTTTAATCTTGTTTATGTAATACAAAAACATACTTTTGTGTATAGAACAATGTAATTATATTATAATAAATTCTTAGATGAATCACTAGGAAGCTATTGATTTTATTATAAATAAGATTTTAATCTTGTTTATGTAATACAAATAGATATTTTTTGTGTATATATATTAAACAAAAATAATTTGCAAAGATATAAAGAACCTTATTACGTAAGATAAAATGTAGGTACACTAAAATAGTTGACATGTTTATAGCACTTTGCATTGAAAATAAAATGTAATAATTTGATTTATTAAAATGTAGTAAGTCAAATAAACATTACAATAAATTCTTAGATGAATCATTAGAAAGCTATTGATTTTGTTATAAATGAGATCTTAAACTTGTTTATGTAATACGAATAAATTTTTTTGTGTATATATATTAAACAAAAAATAATTTGCAAAGATATAAACAACCTTATTACTTGAGATAAAATGTAGCTACACTTTAATAATTCACATGTTTATAGCACTTTGCATTGAAATTATTGAGAGAGAAACATTTGTAACAATGCTCGAGGTATCTATGTATACATGTATCGATGTGCACATAATGCACACAAGAGTGAAAGGCATCCACAACATTTGAACGAGTCTAAAAGCACGATGAGACTCAACTTGCATTTGCAATATTAAATGAAAGAAAATAGGAGAAAGAAACTACTTATTAGCAATGCATATATCGAAGGGAAGCATACAAATATGGATGCATGTAAACATTTATACATGCATGGATGTGTACATGTGTCCATGTAATTTGGTATGTAAACAAGAATCTATTTATGCCTACGTGCAGAAAGCTAGAAATGTCAGAAACAATTTGCATTTGCAGTATAAAATGAAAGAAAATAGGAAAGATTAATTATTTATTAGCAATGCATATATCGAAGGAATGCATAAATATATGGATCAATGCAAGCATTTATGCATGCAACGATGTGTACATGTGCCCATGTAATTTGGTATGTAAACAAGAATCTATATATTCCTGCTTGCATAAAGTTAGAAATGTCAGAAACAACTTGCATTTGAAAGATATACAAAAACCATTTATGATCGAAACAAAAGAATAATACATTATTGTTTTTTGAACAAGTGTATAAAGGATATCTAATGATGCATTTGAATGCATGTAGACATGTAAATATTTGTTAAATATGATGATACATTTTAGTCTCCAAGAAACTGTCAGACGTGCTCTTAGCTATCTGTAATAAACATGATGTAGAAAAAACGTTTTGAAAAGAACTCTTGAATACAACTGTATGTTATGATAGTTATTTTGAAATCCCTCAGTGTTTAATTGCATAACCTTGATATTTTCTTCATTTTTTTCTCTGTTTGGTATGGTGTAAATTTTGTTGTGATGGATGAAGGTATATTTGAGCTATAGATAGATAAAGCTATGTAAGGGTAATAAAGAAGAATGAGCTATGTAAGTGCAACAAAGAGAGGGAATTGAGAGAATGATGAGATGCAAGTAAGGTATGTCAATGCCTTATGAAAAGTATTTGATATGGGAGGCAAGGATATGCAAGCCTGGATATGAGAATGAATGGAATGTAAATGGTAGGAATTTATCATTTTTGAGTTACATGCTTAAAATTAAATGCAATAAATAAAAATTTGAATGAGGGAGCTGGATTGAATGAAAAAGGGAATGCAACAGATTGGTGTGATGCAAGGCAAGCATATAAATGGGTTTTGGAATGTATTTGATTTGAGAAGAAAGGACGTGCAAGGGTAGAAATGGAAATGAATGGAATCGATAGGGTATGAAGTGATCATTTCTTCCAACAAAGGGTGGAAGAATGTGTAGTTTGTTATTGGTTATGCTTTTTAAAATCATCATAGGGCTAAGTGTCTCAATACAAACACAAAAAAAAGACTCATGTCCCATTTCTCACTCTCCTTTGTACTGAACAAGGTGCCGAGATCCTTGAGCTTCCTCGAAATGCGACAAGAGAAGAATAGATATAAATATATAATGATATTTAAGGATACAAGAGTCAAAAGAGAAAACAAAGTAGAAGTTGTTATGCATATACTATGGAAATAATAAATACGTGGACTTTTTGATAGATATACCAATGAATACTTGTATATGTACATGTGTGTATGTATACATTTGCAGTAACTAATGTACTTTATGATCTTATTCAGGAAACAAAAATGTATTATTTTTTTGTTTGAATTATTAAATGCAAATAATCTTAGATATTTGTAAGAATGCTTGAGCCATCTATGTATACATGCATGCATGTATACATGTATCCATGTGCTTAGAATGCATAGAAGAGTGAAAAGCATCGTTGACATCTAAACGAGAAATTTGAATGGAAAACACTAAAATCGATTAGAAATAGAAATTTATAATCAAAGTATTCTAAATGCATCAAAGCACAATGAGACTCAACTTGCATTTGCAGTAGTAAACGAAAGAAAACAGGGAAAATGAACTACTTGTCACCAATGCATATATGGAAGGAATGCATAAATATATGGATCCATGTAAACATTTGTGCATGCATGGATGTGTACATGTGTCCATGTAATTTGGTACGTAAACAAGAATCTATATATGCCTATGTGCATAAAGTTAGAAATGTCAGAAACAATTTGCATTTGAAACATATACATTATTGTTTTTTGAACAAGTGTATAAAGGATATCTAATGATGCATTTGAATGCATGGATACATGTAAATATTTGTCAAATCTGATTAGACATTTCAGCCTTTAAGAAACTGTCATACGCACTTTTAGGGATCTATAATAAACAAGATTTAGAAAAGACATTTTGAAAAGAACTGTTAAATAGAACTCTATGTTATGATAGTTATTTTGGAAGTCCTCAGTGTTTAATTGCATAACCTTGATATTTTCTTCATCTTTTTCTTTGTTTGGTATGGTGTGAGTTTTGTTGTGATGGATGAAGGTGTATTTGAGGTATAGATAGATAAAGATATGTGAGGGTAAAAAAGAAGAATGAGTTATGCATGTGCAACAAAGAGAGGGAATTGAGAGAATGATGAGATGCAAGTAAGGTATATGAATAAGTTATGAAAATTATTTGATATGGGAGGCAAGGATATGCAAGAGTGGATATGAGAATGAATGGAATGTAAATGTTACGAGTTTATCATTTTTTAGTTATACGCTTAAAATTAAATGCAAGAAATAAAAATTTGAATGAGGGAGCTGGATTGAATGAAAAAGGGAATGCAATAGATTTGTGTGACCCGAGGCAAGCATATAAATGGATTTTGAAATGTATTTGATTTCAGGAAAAAGGACATGCAAGGGTAGAAATGGAAATGAATGGAATCGATAGGGTATGAAGTGATTATTTCTTCCAACAAAAGGTGGAAGAATGTCTAGTTTGTTATTGGTTATGCTTTTTAAAATCATCATAGGGCTGAGTGTCTGAATACAAAGATAGAAAAAAGACTCATGTCCCATTTCTCACTCTCCTTTGTACCGAATAAGGTGCCGAGATCCTTGAGCTTCCTCGAAATGCGACAAGAGAAGAGTAGATATAAAAATATAAGGATATTTAAGGATATTACCTTAGAATTTATATTGCAATAACTTGAATATGACCTTGAAAAATATTGGAAAACCAATAAAATATTTATTAAATTAAAGAGATATACACTTCCTAGAATGAACTCTAAAATAACATATATCATTTTTTCTTGTCTTCATAGTGCCAATATTATTCTGTAATACCACTTGTAATGAATCAAATTGCACAATAAAACAATACAGTAAGAAATAGACTACAAATACTTGATAATAGTAAGTCTGTTTCAAGAGAGAAGCTCTAAAAGTCTCGAAGAAGAACACAATTCAGAATATGATGATAATAAACTAACTACAAGCTTCTATAAACACCCTACTTATGTCTTAGAAATCACCCAAGCTAATGTAGATTTAAAATATGTAAATATATGTACATTTTGTTTTTGAGCAGCCAACATCTTATATGTAACCATTGGAGTGATTAGACCGTTTCTAGTAGAAATGCAAACAGATACGTCAAGACGGATTAGCATTACCCAAAACTTGTAAAAAAACACAAAATGAAAACAATAAATATGGCAGGTCATGAAACTGAAAAAATGCAAATGCTGATGCGTTAGAAAACAATAAATGCATGGACAGAGAAATATGTAGAGCTAATCACAGATATATGCATGGATGCATCGACATACACATGTATACACAGAAGACAAAACTACATGGATAGATGGAGAAATGAATACATGTATACATGGATCCATGCATATTTACATATAGATACAAATGCATATGTTACATGGAAGGATGTATTCATATACACATGGAAATATGGATGAAGGCATATATGCATATATGCATGTATGGACAATATGCATGATTGTATGTCAACATACAACTTTTGATTTTTTTATATTGGAAAATTAGCATTTATCTGTTTCTATTTACCAGAATAGCTTTATAGATCATTATTGTTATAGAAAATCAGTGAAATGCGATCGCATAGATTGATTAAATAAATTTAAGGAAAGGCATAGTTTATAAAACTGGTGAGTAGAGGTACGCAATGCATGAGTGCAAATTGAATGCATTGAAATATCAGGGAAACGCGAACACATAGAGAGGTCAAAATAATTGAAGCAAATGCATTAAATTGCATCTGGCTGGTGGCGAAGGTGCTGGTATGGCTTGGTGGCCATGGGTGGCCAACATAGGTGCACAAATTCATATGTGCATGTTGTACATGCATACATGTATAGATGGATGCATAGACACATGTATACAGACATAGATAGATATGTTACAGAGAGAGCTGTGCAGATACATGGATGTGTAGAAATATGCATATATGCATCTACAAATGGGTAGACACAAAGACATATACATAGGTGCACGAGTCCATACATGCATATATACATGTATCCATGCAAGATATCGATAGATGCATATATACATGGATGCGTGCATGCAATTCATAGGTGCATATATGCATAAATTGATGTATAGATGTAGCCGTAGATACATCCATACATATATAGACAGATGCATAAAGAGATGGTGAGATATATGCATAAATCAATATATGCATGATTGCATCTATGGATACA
>VDFB02271645.1:0-83356 GCA_007258455.2 Sequoia sempervirens
AGCTAATAAGGGCGCATTGAATGCCCAACCTCAGACACACCCAAGGTGACCAAGTCCAGCCGTGCAAGAACCTCCACCACCAAAAGAGGAGCCACAATAGGAGCGGATAGAAGCAACGTGCCACTAAGAGAATTTGAACCCTCCTCACATAGCACATTCCCAATCATAGGGCAAGGGGAGAGGAGGAAGCCTCTCTTAAGGCCCTTACCAAAGGAGCCAAAAGAGACTAGAGATTCGCCCTTCAAAGTCTCCATTATCTCCAAACCACATACGTATCTGGGTTTCATGGAAGAAGCAGGAAAGCCTACGATTTTGCATGCATCCAACCACAAGTCAAGTAGTCTGATATCCTCATCAACAGCTAGAGGATCTCTCCAAGAATCTTCAACGTCTCCATCTTTATTTTCCCCTCCATCCAAGCTCTCCTCACTCCTGTGCGACAACATTTCAAATGACCTGCTGTTCCCGCTTCTTTTATCTCTTTTTTTTGTGTTTCTCCTATTTTCCAGAACTCATTTAGTAATTTCTAATTACTAACAACCAAGTTCAGCATTGCAGGCATTGCTTTTAATTCTTTCAACAAGATTGAAAGAAGGAAATACAAGATACTCTCATGGAGGAACTGAGGTGTTTTTTAATTATGCAAGAATGCTGAAGGAGCTCATCGTTTGAGTACCAGAGGACATTCCTTTGATTTTGATAAACCAAAGAAGACATAGAACTTGAAGCTTGAAACCTAACGAGAATATTTCTTTCATTATCTGCTGCTAAATCCATGCATAGAATGTGTATACATTGCATGCGATAATGTAACTTACATATAATAGAAACTAAAAGTGAACTTTGCTTAAACGTATGATAAATGAAACCTTGAAACAACTTTATCAAATTCAATAGTAAATTAAGAAGCCTTGGCCTCTATGGTCATTTCTCCCAGCTTTTACTTTCTTTGACTTTGCCCAATAGAAGCAGAGATAAAGAACCAGAATTTCTCTCACAGATGACTTTACTGGTTCCCTTATATGTATTTAACATATTTTTAAAAAATATCTGGAAGGTCTTCATGGAATTAATGAACAGATATATGCTATTTGGGATTCCAATCAAAATTAGTTACACTGCTGCGTATAATTATATGTAAGTGCTAGAACTAATTCTTATTCTTAAACCATAAAATCAGCAGTCTTAACAAGCCCAAGGCAAGCAGGGAAATAAAAAACAAAATAAAGGGATTTTATCTCGATGCAGTTTTTCAAATGTATGATGCACAAATAATGCTGGATATGTAGGATGTAGGCAGAGTGGCGAGGCCCAATTTACATCCGACAGTTGTCACACGGTCTATGCATTAGGAGGTATAAATTTGAAACCATATATAAGGTAAATTCTAAAGTGAGTAAAATCCCCTGAACTGGCATGCGAGCTAGGTCATAACATAAAAATCTACACTTAAACATTTTCTTATGCTTTTGATGCTCCGAAGTGTCTGGCCCTGGATTTTTGGGTAGAGGACTCACTTTTGCCATTGATATAAAGATGGTTTCAGACAGGTGGTTATCTTGGAAAAGAAAAAATTGCAACCAAGAAAAATAAATTGGATAAATAAAGATATAAATTTTCAACGTATTTGGAAAACTACCATCATATTGGCAAGGTGAGCACTTCTTATATATAAATTAGCACATTTCCATGGAGTTTCAAAATGGGTTAAAAAAGGACTTGAATCTGGGGATACCAAGGGACGGTGGTGCAGATTTAATATGGTACTTGAAATAACAATTGAAACTAAATAGTAAATACAATGCGTTGAACAATGAAAATGTTGAATATCAATATATTATTATATTCAAAATATCCAAATGATTATTACATTCAAAATTGAAATACAATTGGTCAATTACTCTCATCATTATCCCCAAAAGTCATGGCAAACTCCTTATTGCTAGAACTACTTGACCCATCTAGCTCAAGCTCATTATCAATGTGTTGGTTCCTCTAGCACTTCTTACATCTCATCTTGTTATTGGGCTCTTGTTGATTATATGCATGTTGTGATCAATTAGACACAAGGCACTATGTATAGCTACAAATTTCTCCACCATCCTAGACATAACTATGTTCCTCTTGATAGTGGTTGAAGTTGTATGTATCAATTCCTCTCAACAAAAAAGGAACTAGAAACCTAGGACAATAGGTGATTCAATGAATGAGGCCCATGCATAGTCCACCATAGTATTGGGTCGTTCTACACCATACTCTACCTATCCAATTTTGCTTCTTCTATATATCCCCTCAATTTGACAAATAGGTCCACTTAGTAAAAATGGTGGTAACATCTTCAACACTTTACATATTCTTAATTACCTTCATGAACGTTGATTTCATCTCAACATCTTTCATAGGGGACTGCCATTCTTTTGCATGTACCACTTCAATTTCAATGCATAGGAAAGCATGTGGAAGGGGATGTTGAGTTTCTCTCACCTCTATTGAATGATAGGTTGAATGTGTTCATTAGAGAATTGCAAGGTGGGGGCTATCACTTGTACAACAACCTTTATTTGGCCAAAAATGTTGTCAATGCACTCATTCACATCTCCAAGGTTTGGAGCATTAGTGTTCTCATATCTAATCCCTATGAAAAGTGGAGATCTAATTGAGATAATGCATTTGGTATCAACCCAAAAACTATCACTCTTGACCTCTTTCTTCATCCTCTTCCCCTACACTTAACTTAGGATTGGGTCACCAATTCCACTCATGTCATGACCATTATTTACAATGCCTCATGCAATTCAAGTATCCTCTCCAAGAGAATAAAATATGAGGCATATCTAATCTCTATAGGTTTCAAAAAATCCTTCTTGGAGGTGGTATGAAAAAGTACATTTGATATGTGGTGGTTGCAAATAAGCATCTACATATCTCTTGCATCAAGAACATCTATTTGATCCAATTTATTTCCTCCATGTTCTCGTGTGTATTGTTTATGGCATGCACACAACATGGAGTCTACCATGTATGTTTGTAGATCACCTCAATCAACTTTCCTACTACTTTGCACACATTGGTCACATTTTTCATGACCCACACCACATTCTCGTAGCCAACCTCCTCAATAGCAACTTTGCATACATGAAATTGATACTTGGCATCATTGTGTTGTCCTGAACAATCAACACCCCTAAGGAAGTAAAGGCTCTCTATACATGTCACTTTTGTCTCCATTGGTGGCACATATCAACACCCCTAAGAATGACAATCTTGGAATAGTTCTCATCCAAGCTTGTGGTTGTCAATTTTGTCTCCCCTAGTGGCACATATGAAGATTCTACTCTTATAATTTAAGCCACAACCTGCTTATAATAAGGAAAGCAAGCAACATGGAATGGAATGCCATTGGCAAATCTACTTCATCTCTCATCTAAACACTATACATCTTTGCTTCTAGGTTAGAAGAACTTATCACCCTATCTTTCCCATTAGGCTCTACTACATTGGATAGAAAAAAGAGGAATTTGCAGTTCTTGGGAAGCGCTAGTAGCCCTCACTATCATAATAGTAGGTGGTGTGTCATTGTCTTTACCAACGCCAAACAATGTTTGTACCTTAGGCCTCTATTTAAGTGACACTTGGTCACATACCCCAATGCATTTGCCTAGGATGTGAAGGAGATGTGCATTAACTCTAGTAATGTTGCTTTGGAGTACAAGGCCACAAAAATGACATTTCCATAAACTAGTGTCCCTTGATGCATTAGGTTTATTGGCTTGAATTTAGTAGCAAACTATCTTAAAAAAGCCTTCTCATCAAAGGAACCCTTGCCAAAAAAATTCAACAATGTGGAAGGGTAACTAAAATGAGCACTCCCAATAGAACTAGTTGCCTCACCCTTGTTCCCTTGCCACCTCCCCCACATCTATACTTTAATTTTCAAATTCAACTACAATGTTTGGATTCTCAACCCCCTCATTGTCATTGATGTTGTGAAAACTCAGTGACAATACAATAAAAGACATTTACGGTTTAAATTTTAAATTTAGTGCATATACATAATGCAAAGGCTCAAATCACAAGGATTTTACTTTCATTTTTCTTACTTTGAGTTATATGAATTACAAAAGTAGGGGATATAAGAAAATGGAATCTTCTTCAACCTTCATCAAACAAGAATTTCACTTTAATTTTTCTTATTTCAAGTCGCATGAAACATGTAAGTATAGGATGCACAAAAGATGAAATATTAGTAATAAGTATTAAAATTTAACATTTAAAATTAAAAAAATTAAGATTAAACAAGGAATTTTGATTTTTCTTTTTTATTTTATTTCAAATTGCATGAGACATGGAAGAAAGGATACACTATGCAAATTAATAAATAAGTTAAAAATACTAAATAGTTAAAATGACCCTAAAAACTATTGTTATAAAACCCTAGATAGTAAAAGCAATAGTAGGGGGAGGTGGGATTGAAAGCACCAATCAGTATTCAGATCCGGCATGCTTCCAGTCACATCATCAAAATTTCTCTTAGTCTTGCTAGAAACACCATCCAAACTGAAGAGCTTAGTAGGATGATTCTCTTTCCCCTTAATAATAGAAGGGTAGTCAGGCAAAAATTGCTCTTTCAACTGCACCAAATCATGAACATCCTGGTACAACAAAGAGAAAAGACCAGCATTGTGGGGGTGGCTCAGACAAGACAACTCATAATGCAATTTTTGATCCCAAATATCGAGCTTGGAGTGCAATTTAACATTGTTGGGCAACTCCACCCCAACCTCTATACAAACAAGAAATCTAGCAAACAGGAAGCACGATTGAATCTTTATGACATCATCCATGGTGATGAACTGGCCAAAAGCATCAACAATACTTTGAATGATACATTCATCCCAAAATTCCAACAGTAATCTAGGAGGCAAACCCAAATGGGAGCGAAATTAATCTTTCTAGAATCAAACCCAACAAACCAATTTTGTAAGTAAAGAAATTCCTTACCCAAAAACCAAGAACCTTCCAAGCGAACCTGAGAGCAGCCAACAGTATCAATGAAGGAGAAGAGAAGAAAACCATTCATCATAGCCTTAACAGATAGCAACCCAAAGGCAGACCAGTAGTTGGAAGCCCAACTACAAACAATGCCAATATTAGGCCTATGGCCCAAAAATCTACCAATGAGAGCGTGTTGCAAGCCTACCAAGGCTCTGCCTAGACAAGCATTAGAAATAGGAAGAGTAGGGATGTCAACATCTGAAACAATCCTACCATCACCTGGAGTCATTTATGTTATAGTAGCAATAGAAGCACAAGCCAAAGTGGGCCCAACACCATTAGGTTGATGCTCCAACAAAGTAGGAGACATAGTAGGTCACACAAATACCTACTTACTAACAAAGTACTTCTATAGTAGTGAATCAATTGCTAAATAGCCAACTATCACTTGTAGGCTTGTAGCTCATATGCTAAAAGGGTAAAAGTAATTATACGTGTCTTCAAAAATATTTATTTTTGTTGTTTCATAGAGTTCAAGTTGAAGTTGGATGTATGATATAAAATTTAAAGAGTAACATTTTTGGCATTTTGAGAGTCAAATACACCTTATTTTGCAATAAGATAAATTAAAATAAAATAAGCAACATAAAATCAATAGTTAAACAACCATAAAAACACTATTTAATAATTTCTTAACCCTATATATAATTTGTAATTTACATTTATAAATAATACATTTTAAATAAAATTGAAAACAAAACAAAACCATATGGTCATTGACTTCAGATTAGCAATCAAAACGTAAATGCCAAAAACAAAGTATGAATTTCAAAATTTGTGAAGTCTTACGTTGAAGGCTTGATGAGTTCTTCAAATGGTCGATTGAAGTCTTACTCTTACTCAATGCAATGCCAAAGTGTTGATGGTGATTTGGATTGAGAGTGGACATGTATATTTATAGTACTTTTTAGCGTTAGGATTAGTAAATTGAATTTAAAAAAAAAAAAAAAAAACTTTTGACATTTTTCATGCCTAGATCATGGGGATATCCTTGAGTTTCTAAGATGGTGACAAGACTTCACAATGTTCCCACACTATCCTAGGGACTTCCATATGTCCCCTTAATGTCCTCAAAAGGGGGGACATCCTAGAAATGTCCCTTTTATGAAGAGAACGTCCCAAAAATGTTACCCCCACTAGCAATGACAAGGGGTTGGAAGGGAAAATCTCCTCTACATCCCCATGTCACAAGGATGTCCCGATTTTAGAAACATGCCTATTTTAGGGTGGGATGCACCCCCATGGAACATTGTAATATACAAATTACAAATAGATTTAGCATGCATAGTATATTTTAGTTTTATCTGAAATCCTCTTCTAAGTATCACATATACATATGCACAAGGAGGTCTTGGTGCTCATGATCTTCCAATAGTATGGGCTAGAAAACTGATCTCCATCTAACATCAACATTCAAATAGAGATCTACTTGAACATCAACTAGTGTGCTGAGACTTGGCAAGTCTTGGTGAGGATGTAGAGATTTGAGTTGTGCTGAGACTTGGCAAGTCTTGGTGAGGATGTAGAGATTTGAGTTTCAACCAAGCTCAGTGAATCTATAGCCTTGATTAATAGACTTAGTGGAGCCTATAAAAAAACTAGAAAATCAACTCAAAATTTTCAAAAATAAAAATATAAACACTTTATATACTTGCCACTTTATGCATATACTCACCAAGTTTTGGCCAAATTTTTCCGTGAATCCAAGATAGAATAAAAAAATAGTTTGGCAAGTTTTCTAGAGTCTCAACACTATAAGAACAACAAACCCCAAACAATAGCCATACACTCCCACAAAGAACAATATTGAACCCTGAATTTCAAAGTATGCATTTCAAAGAGGCAAATATCTATGGTTCCATTCAATCAAAGATATTATGAATTTTTTTGCTAAGGATCTATGGGGACATCTCCAGGTCCAGCCCAAATGCGACACCATACCAAGGATGGAAATTTAAGTATATTAAGCATACTTATGATTATCATGATTATAACCATATTATCACAATGCCCCATTAATTGGGAGTCCACTGTGCAAATGGTCTTCCTCATGGGCAGGAATCAAACTTGGAACTTGTCTCTTCCAAACATACCCAAATACCACTACACCAAAATCTAATGGACTTATTAATAGTTATCATTAGTTTTTCTTCTCATCTTTATTTTATAAAGATCTAGTATGTAAGCGATTTTCAACAAATAAGGGAGATAATATAATCATTCTATAAAGGATAGAATCCTTTACAAAGTCTTAGCAAGTATATATATACCATATGGATGTAAATATTCTTTCAGTTTCTTTCCTCTTCTATAATACCTCCATATCTGACAACTTGATATAAATCAAGTAATAGATCTCCATGTAAGTTTGGTAAATGGGAGCCCAAGTGCAAAAGGCACATTAGATGAGGGAAGCAAATCTATTGTTCTCAAGATCGTTCTATGCTCTCTCCACCTCCAAACCAGTGTTCTCCTATCACCAGTGACTATTATCATCTCCCAACTCGTCCGTAGATTGATTGGAGCATGGATTTGCCACTTTGAAGGAGGGCGTTGTGGCCTCCTCCTAGAACAGTTCCCCTTCTCTAAACCCAAACTCTTCTTTTTCAGATCTATTATCTCCCATGACACGAATCAGATCTGTAAGGATGATCTGTTTCAATTTAATCAGCACCATGCACATAAAAAGTTTATTAAACATTCTTTCCTTGCCAAAGAAAGGAAAACAGTGTTTACCTTAGGATGGAAACCCTGCCAAAGGTAATGCTATCCATGGAAGAGAAGGAAGACAGAATCTCGTTGCTCAAGGAAAAGACACACATTTGCACATTTATGGGGGCTTTTTCGAGATTCAAAACTCTAGAAATCTAGGTGCAAGAAAACCCCCACGATCTGTATCTAGTAATAATTCATGGCCATCTTCTCCCCCAAACAAGAAAAGGATCTGGCTTTTCAACAGGTCCATGGCTTATAAAACATCAGGGTTGTTTATGAAGCATTGGTCTCCTAAATTTAATCCCACAGAATATCTTATGAGCATAGTTCCAACATGGGTCAAGCTACTCTTTCCTTACAGTTAACACTGTCAAGTATCCGCCCTCAAAAAAACTGGAGAAGCAATAGGCGAGTACACTACTGCCTGTGAATTTACCAATTATCCTGGTGTTCTTTTCTATGCAATGATCTATGTCAATATTGATCTAGAAAAACTGGAACAATCGGTGAATACATTACTGCCTCTAAACTTACCAAACAACCTAGTGTTCTTTCCTATGCAATGATCAATGCCAATATTGATCTAGAGAATTGTTACCTCACTGTATTATCTTAGATATTTAAGGAATAGATTACAAGAATATTCCATTTCGGTGTAAGAGTTGCCATGAACATGTTTATCTTGTCACAGTCTCCTCTACACATCAAACACCCTCGGGAGATTTGAAGCAACAACACCAATAACAATCAACTGATATTCCCAAAGAGGTATAGGTGTCCAGTCATGAAGACAAAGCCTCCCAAATTGAGGATAAATTGTAGCTGGCATATGAATTCAAAGGTAAACCTTGACACACAGCAAGGGGACCACTCAAAACCAAAAACTCTTTTCATACTTTGGCCTCAAAAGAGGCCAATAAGTAGAAGAAATTGAAATTGAATAGCCAATTAAGTCATTAAAATCCATTGAGTACCAGATTGGGACTAAACCGAAAAAAACAACTCAATCAGGAAATTTCCTTGCACCAAACTCTAATCAAATGCTTCTCATATTTATAACCAGATCCATAACTTACGAAGGAAAGCAAAAGGCTCAACCCATATTTGAAGCCTTGAATCTTCACCCTAAACTCTTTGTTAAAAAAACAGAAATGCAACATCAAAGGTTCCCAAACAAGTTCTTCTAAGAGAAGCACTTGGAAACTCAGATAGTTCAAATCATAAATGGATGGGCACTGATTAAAAAGAAACAATCAAACATATCCTCAAGGAGTTCCCTGTCAAAAGATCTTGAATGGTCACTACCAATGATGGTTCGAAGACAAGTACACAATGCATGCTCATGCTATGATGAAATCTGGCAGAGTAAGATGTTTCTTGATTTCAAACAAATTTACTGTCAATTTTCACAATTTAGAAGTTGAAATCTGTTGGTAATTACTAATACCTCTCAGAATAATATACAAACATCACTATAGTTGATGTTAAGATATTAATTTTGTAAAATGTTTGAGCTCTTTTTAATACATTACTTTTCATTATACAAAAAAAAGAGATGCTCCTCTATGTCATGTAAATATTTATGGGCATTGCCCACTCCATTTTTTGACGATACAAAAAGGGATTATAAATCATTTGCAAGCCTTACAGATTTTTCACGTTGCACTACTAAGGTTTAACTGTAGCAGCAGTGAGAGACGCCTTTATTCTTAAGGAGTTCAGTTCTCTTATACAGATCTTCTTGAAGCCTCAAATTTTAGATATCTTTGTGACAGAGGTATGAAGCTCAGTTTTGCAAAGGTTCTCTTTATCATCATTCTGCTTTATGTTACCACTGTCCGTTGTTGCAGCGTGCAGCACATTGAATTGCATTTCCATTTTCTGGAGCTCTCTGGCCTTCCCCAGTCTTTCCTCTCTCATTAAATCTGTTGGTCCAATTTTTAGCCTGAAGTTCTCTCCTTTCCATTTTGGGACTCTATTCCTCGGGACATCGAGTAACCATAGCTGGCTTGCCTATTTTTACGTTGTTTCATCTGGTGCTATGTGACTCAAATGAAGCCTCTGGGGGTATTTTCCCCCTTCCAAGCTTGGACTACAGTAATTTTGTAGCAAGAAACATTGGTCTGAACTCATTGGGTCTTTAGGCGCTCACTTTCATTTTTCAAGTCTTTTGTTCACCATAGTCTTTTCTTAGTCTTAGCAATCTGCCTTTCTCAAAGCACAGACCAAATACTTCCAGAGATTGATTTGTGAAAATAAGTGGGCTAATGTTATAAGACAACTCCTTGTGTTTCAATAACAAATAAGAAACACCATAGAGAGAATTTCACAAATGATGTGGAAAATGCACTCAAAGTGGGGCATTGATACAAGTCAATTCCTCAATTACAACTCATCTCACGTTGCTTGGAAGGCGCCATTATGACAGGGATTGTGCAATAGGCATCAATTATAATATTCACATTATATAAATCGCATATATGTGAATCTAATCAAAAGAGACTTTCCTGCAGATACTAAAAATGCACTAAAAGCTGATAAAATAGTACATAAAACAAGATATCTTGTAAATGGTGATAAAATAGTACATTTAACAAAATATGTTGTAAAGAGGCAGCAATCAATTGCCCCTCTCCCGCCACTTTCCTCCCTCTCTATAATGGATCAGGAGGAGGAGGATGGACTCTAACTTATGCAAGAGATTGCAAACTGAAAATTATATTATCAAATCAGATTTATATATGTGATTTCACATTCAACATTAATAGAAAAATCAGCAAACCATAAGAGGCACCAGATTTACGTGGAGAAAAGATTTCGGAAAAAAACTCCACACAAGAAGAGAGGGCAAGTATTGAGTCCTTTGGGTGCTCAACCACCCATTGAGGACCTGGCTTGGGTTAGGGACCCTTTCCATAGTAAAGGGATGCCATATAACTTGTTTTTCAGTAATATTATAGTTATCCTTTCTCAATTTACATATTCGAATCCATCTCTAAACAGAAATATTTGTGATCAGGTGAGGGTAAGTAGTTGCAGGAGTCAAGCTCATGTTTCCATAAAATAAGGAACAGGGAGAAAGTTGAAAATGTGGAAAATGCACACAAAGTGATGCATTTATATAATTCATTTCTAATTGAAATCCTGGTACCAAGTTTGAAGGACTCCAATAAGGCACTGACACTGTCCAGTCTGGTCTCCAAATACAAATCAATTTGCCTCGTCAAGTTAGTAATTGATTACAAGTCACCATGTAATTGCACTTGTTATACCTCATTACCTAGGTTTGGCCAATCTTCAACCTTAGAGTGGTGGGTCCACAATGAAACTTAAATTGAAATGATGTAGATCTACTTTCTGTAGTGGAATTGGTTGTTTATTTCACACCATCGCCCTTTCTTTCTCGAGGACTTATGCTATCTTTCATCAATTTAAATATTTGGGTTATTATGTCTTCATTTGTTTAATGTATTTTGCTGGTGGTGCAATAAAACCCATGGCCCTTTAGAAAAAACATTTGAAAGCTTGTCATCTCCCATTTGCAATTTGAATCATGTTGAATTGTAAATGTAATTAGCTTTTGCCACTAGGAATAGACTATGGGGACTATAAAGATACATTCCAACAAATAATAATATGATAGATCTGGAATGAAACAAAATTGACAAGCATACCATCTCATCAATTAACAACTGTCACCACAGGAAGAATTTATCTATAGAAATGAAGCTTGAGCTAAAACAACACAAAGGACTTTCAGAATAGGATTGAAACTTAAAGTGACATGATGAAGATCTACTTTCTGTAGTGGAATTGGTTGTTTCCTTCACACCCATGCCCTTTCTTTCTTGTGAAGACTTATGCTATCTTCACCAATTTAAATATTTCGGTTATTAGGTCCTTGTTTGCTTATGTATTTGCTGGTGGTGCAATAAAGTCCATGACCCTCTACAAAAAATATTTGAAAGCTTGCTATTTCTCATTTGCAATTTGAATCATGTTGAATTGTAAATATAATTAGCTTTTGCTACTAGGAATAGACTATGGGGACTTATAAAGATGCATTCCAGCACATAATAATATGATAGATCCGAAAAATGAAACAACATTGACAAATGTACCATCTCATCAGTTAACAACTGCCACCATAGGAAGAATCCATCTACAGAAATGAAGCTTGAGCGAAAACAACACAAATGCCTTTCAGAATGGGTTTGATTGCTAAAGTGAAGAATGGCAGGTAGACTTAAATGCGGTAAACTCAAAATTTGAATGCATAGCGACTTTCATCAACAAATTTGTTCCTATCAGCTTTCCTTGAATGCAGGAAACTTGTCCATACTAGCTTTCCTCAACAATGGGTACCTAGACCATAAATCAGTTAGCTCACAACCAACACATACTGTAGTGCAAATACACCCACATGGCTAAATATCAAACCACATTAGCTAAAGAAATTCTTATAACTGCTAAAATGTTTCAAGTGTTTAACATGTATTTCTAGGAATCGAATCTGTTTTCAAATTAATATAACTGCAATTTCTACTGCTCTTGGCTAGCTTGGCTGTGAGAAACCCTAGAAGAAGGATATAATAGCACTTACCTTTATGAAGCCATCCATGATTTTCTATTTTGCAAAAGTAAGCCCAACACAGTGTTCAAAATTTCACATGGTGTTTACTTTAAGTTGGAGGCATTGCTTAAAAGTAAGATAATATGACAAAATTGTTTAAAGGATTGCAGTTTCGAGCAACTTTTAATTATATCAGCTATAAACTCAGTGGTTCTATTGTGGCATCGACAACTATATAATCCTCCTAAAGTAATGGTAAACAATAAAATGAAAATTAAACATATATAAGCCTGTGAAACTTGAAAAATATCATGATAAATCTACTGTACTTGCAGGAAACTTTTAACTTTGGAACATTAAGTTTTCACAGTCCATTTAAGTATCTTTGTAAAGCTTCTGGATAAAACTGTGTAACAACATTTTCTTTTGAAATTTAACATTACATTCTGTGAATCACCATCAGGAAGTCCAGAGCTAGAGATTGTGAAGAAAGCAGAAACTAGTCCATTCCTATACAGTGCTCAGGATGCGAAGATTGCCTCAGGAATGCAAGAGGAGATTGTCACGGGCAGAGTTGGGGTGCAGAATGACTCAAGGCTGTAACATGGGGGAGCCCAGAAAGTGGGGAGGAAACATAAAGTGTGGAAAATAAATTTTAAATGAAGTTAGGTTGAAATATCAAATATGAGTAAAAATTTAAATTATGTACCCAGCATAGGAAACATAAGAGAGGAATGATTGGTACTTTTTCTTGCTTAACCGTAACTTTCCTTAGATCACTTTTAAATTTTTATATGTATTTATTTTTTAGAACTTTTTCTTACTTGATTGTAGCTTTCTTTGTATCACTGTTAATATGCATTAATTGTTTAGCATCATTCCTCCATTATGTTTCCTATGTTTCTACAAAATTTAAATTTTCTTATATTTCAAGCTAACTTTATTTACATTTCTCACCACACTTGATGTTTCCTCGTCACTTTAGGGGCTCCCCATGTTACAACCTTGGGTCATCCCCCTCGCTGTTACTTTAAAACCTCCGGTTTTCCCTGAGGTAACCATGCTTCTTGGCATATTTAGCATTAAATAGGAAAGGATAGTTTCTGCTTTCGTCAGAATCACTTGCCTTGAACTTCCTGATGATGGTTCAAGAGTGTGATCTGAATGTCTTAAAGTGAATATTGTGACAGTTATACGAATCCAGAAGCTTTATAAACTATGGTAATTTATTATAAACAATGAATTTTCTCATCTGTAGTTAAGGACTAATCATCTCAGTTTAAACAGAAGAAAATCTTGTTAATCTGCAATCAGGAGAACTAGGTTCTACATTCTTGAAGATCTTTCCCTGGGAAAAGTTCAAAGCTTTTAACTGTAGCAATGCCTTGTCAAAGCATGATTTTGTTCAGATCCTTGAATAAATAGGCATATAACTTATCAATAAATGAAATTAATACAATGTACAACAAACAATGTTTACAAAGCTGTTTAGGTTTGAGCTATTATAAAATGGTTGTGAAAGTTACTGCTTCAAATAACCAAACAAGCTACACTGGTAAAGGTATTTACATTTATTCTTTGAATCTGATCCTCAGAGATCCACTAAATAGTCCGGTATATAAGAAAGAAACTATCAAACTTGACAGACCTGCATACTTGTAAACACGAAAAATTCTCTCCATCCATATTCCAACAGGTAGCCAACTAAAGAATTAATTTTGATTGCCGTCATATGGAACAAGAAGAATTCATTTTCTTTCAGCAAGCTTGCTCTTTATTGGATAATATGCACACCACCGAGCAAGGATTTATTTGAGATCGAACTTCAGATGCTAGCTGTCTCTCTAGAAACGTCTTGCTATTCTGAAAAACATTGATCAATAATCCCCTGACAACACTCCCAGATCAGTACATCCATGAGAGATCTTGACTATAGCAGACAACCTTTGCAGCACCTTTAGTGCCCCTCTCAGAAATTTGGGGACAGTCTTCCACCTTCAATAACTGCAATTTATGAGCACCCACTAGAGGCTTCAACCCAATATCAGTCACACCCAAACATCTGGCAAGTCGAATGATGCTTAAGCAAGGGAAATGTTTGACAAGCTGCAACCCCTCATCACTAATCTCATGGCATTGTATAAGTTCGAGGATATTCAGAAAGTGAGCTGAACAGAGAGCCTCCATACCACTATCATTGAATGAATATACATGGTCGAGCACTAAAACCCGGATTGGACATGCTTCAATCACTGAAAGGATACCAGTGAGGGTGAAGGAAGACATGGAAGGGAAGTCTCCATCTGAGAATGCTATTGAAACAGATTCTAGCTCAGAGCAATTCTGAGCAATGGCCTTCAAACTCTCGTCTGTCAATCTCAGTGGATTGCTCATCAGGATGGGAACTGAGAAATCTGAAGGAACTCGTAATGACAAGTATTTCAGCTTGGTACACTGCTGGGAAAGAATTATCAAATCATTATCCCTTACCCCAACACACAAATCAAGATGAAGCTTTTGCAAAGCTTGACATTTTACAAGCACACAAGCAAGGCCTCTACCAGGGCTAATGAGGCAATTAACAAGACTCAAATCCTCCAAGGACTCACACGCTACCCATTGTCTCTGCCATCTCTCAACAGCTAAACGACCATACACTTTCATGTACCTGTAATTTGTATCAACCTCAAATTGTAGTCTTTTCAGCTTCCTCCAACCACAACCCAGCTTAGCCAAATCACCCTCTCCAATAGCCCGGCAGTTATTGATTGCCAGATCTTCCAAACTTTCAAGCCTACCCAAATATTCAAGCCATTCTACACTACTCACATTGAGGCACCTGGTCAAATGAAGTGTCGACAGGTTTTTGCATCCTACAACCAAAGACAGTATTCCACAACCAGTTATCCCTGGAGTGAAATTCAGTCTCAATGCTTTAAGCCCTTTACAAGAACCCAGATACCCTAGACCTGCATCAGTAATAAATGTGCAGAAGCTGAGAGTTAGATCAGTGAGGCCAGGGCAATGCTGTGAAATAATTTTAAGGCCTTCATCATCCAACTGCTTGCCTAACTTTGACATCCATCCAGAATACATTATCTCCACTTTGGTTAAGTTAGGGAACCGCATACAAAGTGCAGATAATGCCTCATTTGCTGGGTTTAAACCACACCCCACCCTCAAATATTCCCTTTGGTCCCTCTCAATTTGATAAAATCTTTTGCAGAGTAGGGCAGAAGTGTTTCGGTCTGATGTGTTCTTAATCCGATGCAGTACTTCCCACACCAACTGATCTGGTAAAGCTTCCATCATGCTCAAAACCTCTGAGGATGCCAAATTGCAGGCACATCCAGTCACAGCCACTTACATCATCAAGATTATACTACACACATGACAGGACAACAAAGGTTAATTAATCACCAAACTGTCATCTATGAACATCCATAAATAGAAAATCATATACACCCATAACAGAATTCCTGGTCATTGATTGAACCCAGACAAAATAAGAAATACTCACCTGCCAACATACAAAGAAAACAATTATACAGCATGACACCGAACTATTCATCCAGAGACATACACGTTGCCCCCAAAAATGGTTCAGAAAGATACAGACCTCATACAGGTTTAAAAAAGGCAGGTCATCAACACGGAAAATTCATGCCCACAACTGCCTACCATACCAAAAATACAAGGAAATTTAGCCACAACTACTTGCACCATCCAGATTATTCCACACATGAGAATAGAGGGCAAAAATGCACCAAAATGTTGTCAAGAAGAAAGCAGTTGACACACAGATCAGTTGAAAGGAAAAACTCAAGCCCATATCACAGTTCCCGACCATGACTGAACTCACGTGAAACAAGCATTACCCTATGCCCTGGTACAAACAGAACAATTAATACAGCGGATCTAGTAAAGCTTGGATCGTGTTTAAAATTTCTTTGAATAACAGAATTGCAGGCACATCTGGCCACAATTACAACAACGTCAAGAGCATCCTACATAGAAAACAAGAAATAAATCACCAAAGTGTCACGAATAACATCATAATTGAGAATCAAATGGGATGAGCTCGATAACTAAATTTCACAATTTTATAGCGGACTCCTGTTCAAATACCTAGAAGAAATTTTAGATGCATATCTACAAATATTGAATGAGTGAATAAACTAAAAACATGCAACTCTTTGGGTAGAGAAGGTAGATGCAATCCCTAGGTGGCAATCAGCAAGGGAAATTTACCATAACAAATACAAAGAAAAAATCAATTATTAAAAAAAAAACATCAAAACTGAGATGCAAGGAAAACACAGATACCCATATCAGAGTGAATGGCGATTGATTAGAACAAAACAAGCATATTCACATGCCGAGGTATAAATAAAAAAATCAATAAGCCAAGCTACAGAGATCTTCACGCACAGACATACATGGAGTCAGATTGACAGACTCTTTCCTAGAAAGAAACGAAAAAATCCAATTATTTATACACAAAGTAAATACCCACATCAGAATCCATTATAAAGAAATGTATACATACCTCGGAATCCTTATTCCCGAATTATCGACTGCGCAAAGAACAGCCCAAGATTACTGAAAAAACATCTGTCTAATCATTCATTCTGGCTGCATCTGTTCTTTGGATCCGTGCGACAACCCTGAAATTGCGAATTTAAAAATGCTTCTCTCCACGAGTTAATGACCTCACTTCATTCATATCAGATATCAATTCAATGGCCATTCACTAAATACCAAACATAGAAAATCCAAGCTGCTATTAGATTTTATTCGAAGTAATTGGATTTGAGCATCTTCTATAGATATCTTTTTTAAATAGACGGTATCTTACCTTGCGTATGAGTGTCCAAACAGAAAGGAAAAGTCTCTGGGTTTTCTGGTTGTATAGGTTTTTAAGTTATTAATGTTTAGGTAAATGTTATTGGATTAAAATTGTTTAAATAGTTATTATTAATTGTTAACAAATTATAAGTTAACATTTTATTATTTAAAGTTAATATTTGTTTTTTGCAAAGTAAAGATATAAATTTTTTAACACAAAAATATTTTAGAAATGAATTATTGATAATGTGATTGGTTATAGAATTTTACTTTTTATTTTAGTCTTCATGTTGTTTAAAAAATTAATTAATATATATTATTGTTTTTAGCAAGACATTTGTTATTATAATTTGCATCTTCAGATAATCATGGTTTAATGTCTATCTTATTTCCACTTCGTGTCATTTTCTTGTTATTCATTAAGGAAAAAGCACCTAGTGCTTCTATGTAGGCAAGCTAAATTAATTAATATATATTATTATTTTTAGCAAGACATTTGTTATTATTATTTGCATCTTCGAATAATCATGGTTTAATGTCTATCTTATTTCCACCTTGTGTAATTTCTTGTTATTCACTAAGGCAAAATCACTTAGTGCTTCTACGTAGGCAAGCTATGGTACAAGTCTTGAAGATTTGTACATAAATCTCATCAATGCATCATTATGCCCTCAAACATTGGGGAACAAAATGCTAATCATACCTAGAATTGATAGTATGTTAGTTGCCTCCTTTTTTCTCTTTTTTTTTTTCACTTCCAAATTGTATTTCACATAGGAAATTTTTAGAAACATAAATTTTATTGATAAAGTCATGTGGATATGAGAATTAACTAAAAGACTTGGTCGCTCATAAAAATTTCTCCAAGATCCACCTATGGTTGTGTGTCTTGGAAACTTTCACATGATAGCATATGAGGACAAGTGGACAATGGCATGCTATCTTTCCCAATCAAAGCAAGAACATGATTTTAAAAATGGATGACTTGGCTTAAAACGCCAAGGTTATGATATTATTTTATTGAGAGTCATCCTATCACTTGTAAATAATGATGGTATATACAAATAGATAAACGCACATAAAGCTTCAAACGTAACACATACAATTGTTAGTATTTATGCAATAAACACTAAACACAAAGATTGTACATTGTGACTAAGCACTATGAAAGTATATAATGGCATCACTAAAATTAAACAAGTCTCACCATGTACACTTGTTGATTCACTACTCACTAGTGGCTACACCATGACCAATGATCAAACTTAAATGACTGCTTTTGAAATATTTATTATGCACTAGCCCTTGGATCTTGAGGCTCTCTAGCATTATTCAGACAATTAAATGTGAATTGCATGAAACTTAACCCTAAGTTATATGTATTACAAAGGAGGTGGACTACATAGTGTATTATTTAGTGACAAATCATTCATGGTGAGTGAGGTATAAAAGGATCCTCTACACAATATAGGTGGAGATAAGCTTGACAGATTTGGACAACTTGGCCCTCAATAATTCTTATAATATTTAGAATAAGGTAACTTCACCTCTCTTTGGGTGAGATGATAATGTATGAGTCCACCCTTAATGTCTACTTCAATGGCTATGAAAATTTTAAGTTGATCAAATTTTCCTCTAGGCCGCTTCTTCAATTTCTTCATTTCTTATTTAATTTCTTATTAGTCCTTTCATGATGATCATTTTAACATTCAAATAAGAAGTTATAGAGCATATAAGCATTATTCCCAATCAATTTTTAAATCACCTAATGTTTTTGTGATAAGGGAAAATAAACAGGAATAAAGATAGCATAATAACAACAACAATCACAAATTGCCTAAATTATGCTAAGATCCCCAAATCGATAATGAAGTGCAATGCAACAAAAGAATTCAATAAACAAGAACCATATCACCTAATTCCCATGCTTGACTCATCTCCATTATTCTTCTCAACTTTGCTTTGAAATGCTCAATGCCCTCAGATTGTGAGTGTGCAATATTAGCCTGTAAGTATTTTGACAACAAAACTTTGAAGATTGTGATTGTGATTCCTCTTAAAATGGAGTAAAAAGGCTTTTTTTATAGAAGATTTACAGATTCGACGGCCGAGATTGTTTTGAATTTGAATGGTCCAGATTAAGTATGAGGACTTGATTGAGTAGTTAAGTGATTTGCATGAAAGATTGATTGAACCGTTAAATGATTTGATTGATTAGAGAGTGTGAGTCAAAAGGAGGTTGATTGAATAGTTAGCTAAGTGAACTAAGAGAGAGTGTTAGTCAAGAATGGAGAGAATTATGCATGAGATATTAGATTAAAAATGTAGAAGACATGTGCTCAAATAGAAGAATTAATTGTAAAATTAAATCCTTTCTTTGTGGAAGAAGTTGTGTGTACATGATTCCATAATCAAAATGAAATATTCAATTTAAGGAAGCACTTTAAATGAGAAGATAGAATTAATTAATTAAATGAATAATCATTTATTTAATTAAATGTGGGAGAATATGAATTAATTAGAACGATGTAATTAAATAAATTTAGGAAACTTATTTAATTAATCAAAAGAGGAGATTAGAATTAATTAGCGACATAATTAAGATAAATTAATGTAATTTACTTAGTTAATCAATTTTAGAAGAATAATGAAAATGAATTAATAAAATGATTAAGAATATTTAATTAATTAGAGGAAATGCGATGTTAAGTTATAATTAAATGATCAAATCATTTAATCATTTTTGTGGGTATCTTGAATTAATAATGAAAAAATGCAGTCACAGGCCTAAGCCATTTTTCAGTGTCTACATTTTGCCCCTCTTTGACATAATGTTATTTTGGCACTGTGTCAAAGAATAATGAATAACATGCCCCAGTCATGCCCTGATGTGAAATAGGTAAGGGTATGCCCCCTCAAGAAAAATGACAAATTTTTGAAAAATTTAGAAAAATTTGGAAATTGTCCCAATTAAGTAATTGGATAGCTAGATGTGATGGAATAAGAGTGTTAGCTTGAAGATGATTTATGTTAGCATGAAAGAAAGATATGTCATCACTTTGTTGTCATTATACTAAGTGTAGGTAGGTAGATAATCCAAACAGTTTAAATGCATTGAAGACAATAAATAAATTAAATCCTATCAAGCACCATGAAGTACAAACTAGAATGAAAATAAAAATAGTAAACAAATAAACTGCAAACCGATTTTCAAACTAGTGTTGATTGATCTCCATGGCTCTTCTCCACCTGCACAAGGATGCAAGATTTCGAAGGTTGATTGTTGGAAGAATGTTGGTTGCTCAATTCTGCAGCATAACAACCTAATAAAGATGATAGATGGCGATTGAAGACTGATTTTGACAGAGTGGAGATGCTAGAAGAAGATTCGATCGAAGAATGATTTTGACATCATAAGGATGTCTGAAGATTCGATGCAAATGGCCTATGAAAGGTCTGATTTATAGATTTTTGATGTGGATAGAGATAAGATTTGACAAGATTCAATAAGGATTTGATTTTTGTCAAAAGAGGAAATACAATGAAATGAGATAAGATTTTCGAAAGATAGAAAGATTTTGATTTATTGTTTTAAAGGAATTAAAACAAGATAAGATAAGATGTGAAAAAAATAGAAAGATTTTGATTATCTTTTAAAGGAAATAAATCCTGAAAAAGATGAGAAGGATAATTGATGAATTATCTAATTAAATAAATTAATTAGATGCACATGAGTTTAGTTTTGGAAAGAAAGCGATAAGATCTTTTTAGGATTTTATTAATTAAATAAATATTTGATTTATTTAATTAATGTTGGATTTATGATTTCATTAACATTAGAGGAATGGATGAAAATGATTTAATTATTTAATTAACATTAGAGGAAGGGATATAAATGATTTAGAGGAAGGGATATAAATGATTTAATAAATTATTTAATTAACATTAGAGAAATGGATGGAAATGATTATGAATTTAATTAAATAAATAAAATTTATTTAATTAAATATATGATGACATGGGTACCTAGGGAAAAACATGATACAAGGTGTCTAAATGATGCAATGTTGTGACAAGGTATCATAAGATGACAATTTTTTGATGTCTACATTTTGCCCCTCTTTTAGATGATGTTCGAGATGATTAGATTTGTGTCGAGTAACATCATTTCAAAGAAGTTAAGATATAGGTAAAAGAAAATGGATGGTGAAGGAAAGATAGGATAATGGAATGATGATGCCCCCTCGAGAGGATAGGCGGGTTGGACAAACACGGGTAGACTCTCGAAATGAAATGAAACGATAAACAGGATGATGCAAGATAGAAAGTGGATGAAGGAGATGAATGATACGTTATGCTGCAATGAAAGTGAGCAACCATGATGTTTGATTTAGCACTAGACATTATGCACCAAGGTATAAGGACCAAGGTGACGATGTGTCTCGTGCCCCAACATAATACAACCTTGTCTAGACGTATGAGGAAAGAGGCTTAGAGCATTAAAGTCCTAATGCACAAAAGGTATTATGTGACCTTAGATGCAAAGGATAATGCAAAAAGATATTCCAACACACACAAGATATGAATATTAGCTGGAATGATATGGATTTGATACAAATGCAAGATAAAATGATAACACACACAAGCAAGCAAGCATGCATGCACAAATGATACAAAAACAAACAAGGAATTGCCCCTGTCAAGCTGTAAACCATTGATTGATTGATTGATTGATGATGATGATGATAATGTTGTCATTGTGGGGAGCGGCATGTCCCTAGAGCAACACAAGGATGATGATAATTGATTGATTGACTTTGATTTGGTTTACGAAAAGATTAGGATCGAGACCAAAGGATGTGATTGGATAATTTGACAAGATTGATCAACTTGATTGGTATGGATTAAGGATTGACTTGCATTTGGATTATGGCTTGGATTGATTTGATTGATTTGATTGGATGCAATGGTTTTGATGAAGATGATTGATTTGGTTGAATGGTTGAATGATTGGATTGGGGAATTGATTAGATTGGAATGATTTTGATGATAATGATTAGATTGATGAGAAGAAGTGATGTGGTTTGATTTTATTGCTTGGAAATGTTTTGATTTTTTTGGATTTTTGGGGATATTTTGATTTTGATTTTATTTTTTGGGTTTTTGAAATGTTTTGAATTTTTTTGCATTTTTTAAATGTTTTGATTTTTTCGTATTTTTGAAATGTTTTGAATTTTTTTTGGACTTTTTGAAATGTTTTAGACGTGTCAAAGGATGAAAATTTGAGTAGCCTTTGTGCTAGATACCAATGACAAGGGGAAAACCAAGTCTAGGTGCAAGGAGATAAAGGGGATTGATGGATGAAAGGGTGGGTGATGGGATAAGGGGTAAAAGACTCATGATAGATGGATGGAAAGGATAAGTCATAGTGAATGAAATGGATGTATGCATCATAAGAGAGCAAGGATGTGATTTCCAAAGACTATGTTGCATAGGAATAACATGCCCCATTCTAGGTACAAGACTTAGGATTTTTCATGACAAAGCTTATGGAAATAGGATAATTATAGGCTTGTTTGGAAGGATGAGGTATATCAAAAGATATCCAAAGCATGTTTCAACATTTTGCCCCTATATCTTCATCAAGATCAAAAAGAGAAGGGTGGATGAATGGACTCAATATGATAGGTCTATATGAATAGACTCAATATGATGGCTAAAGATGGCAGGTAGGATGCAAATGATATGACATGAAAATGATAGGAGGGATAGATAAGACATTGTGCCCCCAAGTGTAAGTGACATAGAAGATCAACCTACAGATGATGCCTATTTGCTAGGTTTTCACCCTATGACATTTTTTTGTTTTTTTTGTATTTTTCTGTCAATAGACTGCCTATTTGCCAGGTTTTCACCCTATGACATTTTTTTGATTTTTTTTTTGTATTTCTTCAAGACCTTTTCTGCTGTGTTTGAATTTTTTCAAGACTTTTTCGGCTGTTTATGAATTTTTTCAGGACTTTTTCTACTAATTTTTTGAACTTTTTCGGAACTTTTTTTGTTTTTGAATTTTTTCAGGACTTTTTCTGCTGTTTTTGAATTTTTTCAGGACTTTTTCTGCTGTTTTTGGATTTTTTCAGGACTTTTTCTGCTGTTTTTGAATTTTTTTAGGACTTTTTCTGGATGATGATAGCTGACTTAAACATAATATTTCTTGAGATGCATGTTGTTGATGGGTTCGTCAAATAGGTCCCCTTCCGGCGTTGATAACTTGTAAGCTCCCGAACCGT
Source organism: Sequoia sempervirens (assembly GCA_007258455.2). Lineage (NCBI taxonomy): Eukaryota > Viridiplantae > Streptophyta > Pinopsida > Cupressales > Cupressaceae > Sequoia > Sequoia sempervirens. The sequence goes on from VDFB02271645.1 coordinate 23,482, forward strand.
AGACTGCAATAACCACATAAGGACCTAGCCAATTTGATTCAAATTTTCCCTTCTTTTCTCTATCTTGTTGATTGCGTGGGTTCTCTTTCAGAACTAGATCACCCACCTGAAAGGTACGTGGCTTTAATTTGTGATTATAGCTGCGAGACATCATCTGTTGGTATGCTTTCAAATGGCCAGCTGCTCTCTGTCTCTTTTCATCGAGAAGTTCTAACTCTTGTAGTCGGGAAACTCTGTATTCATCATCGGTTATGAGACCTTCAGTGATACTCTGAGTGATGGTATTTCAACCTCTAAAGGCAATATGGCTTCTGCTCCGTAGACAAGAGCAAAGGGTGTTGCACCTGTTGGCGTTCGGACACTAGTTCTGTAAGCCCACAAGGCGGGATTGAGTTGAACATGCCAATCTTTCCCTGAATCATTTACAGTCTTCTTCAAAATCTTCAGTATAGTCTTATTTGAGGCCTCTGCTTGGCCATTCCCTTGTGGATAGTAAGGTGTTGAATATCTGTGCTGAATATGGAATCTCTCACAAAGTTCATCAACATCTTGATTCTTGAAAGGTCGATCATTATCTATAATAATGGAATTAGGAATACCATACCGACAAATAATGTAGTTGAGTATGAAGGATGAAATTTGTTTTCCAGTGACTTTAGAGAGAGGTACCACCTCAATCCACTTAGTGAAATATTATGTCGTTGTGATGATGAACTTATGCCCATTTGAAGATGAAGGATGAATCTTGCCTACTAGATCTAACCCCCATTGAGAAAATGGCCAGGTTGGTGTGAACGAGTGAAGTTCTTGTGCAGGAGCATGAATAAGATTCCCATGAATCTGACATTTTGAGCATGTTTTAACAAAAGTGAATGATTCCCTCTCCATTGTAGGCCAATAGTAACCCATTCTAATCAATTTCTTGGATAAAGTCAGTCCACTTGAATGAGTACCACAAATACCCCCATGAACTTCTTGTAAAGCTTTGTCAGATTCGTCATGTTCAAGACATCGAAGTAAAGTACCATCAAGACCACGGTGATAAAGGGTATCAGCGATAAGGGTATAGTGAGATGATTGTCGGATAAAGTTACATTTTTGATTACGAGATAAGTTAGGTGGTAAAATGTTGTCTTTTAAGTAGGTATAAATCTTACCATACCAGGGCGAATCGGATCCTATTAAGCGGCAAATAATTTGGCTTTCGGGTGTGTCATAAGCAGGTGTAAATAATTGTTCCACCATAAATTCATAGCGAGTCTATTTTTCTGGGAGTTGTAACAATGAAGCGATCGTGGCCATAGCATCAGTTGCTTTGTTATCAAGCCTTGGAATTTGTGTGAATTGGATGTCCACAAAGTACTTCTTGAAGTCATCAACCATCTTTTTGTATGGTAACAATTTGTCATCTTTAGTCTGATAAGCATCATTGATTTGGTTAATGACTAACTATGAGTCACCATAAACTTGTAGCTCGGTAATCCTCCATTCCAATGTTGTCTTTAGTCTAGTGATTAGTGCTTCATATTCGGCTATGTTATTGGTGCATGGAAACATTAGCCTATATGACCGAGGAATGGTATGTCCTTGAGGGGTGACAAAGAGAATGCCTACCCCCGATCCATGTTGAGTAAAAGAACCATCAAAATATAAGGACCATAGTTGCTTGAATTCAGCAGTGAAAACATCAGCATCTAGAAATTCAATGTGCAAGGGGTGCTCTACTTGTATGGGAGCGTCAGCTAGTTGATCAACGATAACTTGTCCTTTGATTGCTTTGCGATCAACATAGTGTATGTCAAACTCACTCAGAATCATGACCCATTTTGCTAACCTTCCTGTCAACGTAGCTTTGCTTAACAGATATTTAAGTGGATCAATCTTAGCAACAAGATTAATCGTATTTGTTAACATATAGTGTCAAAATTTTTGTGAAGCAAAGACTACCACTAGGCAAGCCTTCTCAATGAAAGTGTAGTTGAGTTCATGTCTTGTCAATGTTCGACTGATATAATATATTGCTTGTTCTTTCCCTGTATGGTCTTCTTGTGCTAGCAATGCACCCAAGGATGTCTCTATTGCGGCAATGTACAAGATCAATGGTTTATCTGGATTTGGTGGTACTAGAACTGGTGGGTTCATCAGGTACTGCTTGATTTGTTGAAATGCCATTTCACATTTGTCATCCCATCTAAAAGGAACATTCTTATGCAGGAGATGTGTGAATGGTAGACTTTTTGTCGGCCAATTGCGCAATGAATCTTCTTATGGACTGAAGTCGCCCTTGTAATGATCTCAATTGACTGATGTTCTTTGGAGGAGGCATCTCCATGATTGCCTAAACTTTAGCAAGATCTACTTCAATTCCCTTTTCTGAAACAATATATCCTAAAAGTTTTCCAGATGTGACTCCAAAAACACATTTCTTGGGATTTAGGCGAACTTTGAATTTTTCCAATCTTGCAAATACTTTAGACAATATTTCCAGGTGTCCTTCTCTGGTGTATGATTTTTCCAATATGTCATCTACATAATCTTCCATAAATGTGTGCATCATGTCATGAAAGATCGTAGTCATAGCTCTTTGATAAGTAGCCCCAGCATTCTTTAGACTGAAAGGCATGACATTCCAATAGTACGTTCCCCACGGACAAGTGAAAGTTGTTTTCTCTTGGTCTTCTGGTGCAATCTTGATTTGGTTGTAACCAGAGAAATCATCCATTAATGAATACATGGCATGGCCAGCTGTTAAATCAACTATATTGTCAATGCTTGGAAGTGGAAAGTCATCCTTAGGGCAGGCCTTGTTAAGATCTCTAAAATCAGTGCACACTCTAATGTGTTTATCCGGCTTTGCTACTGGGACAATATTGGAGATCCATTCTGCGTAGGCAATTGATCTTATAAATCCTGCATCTAGAAGTTTCTTGAGTTCTTCTTTAACTAGTAGTGCAATGCGAGGATGCATCTTTCTGAGTTTTTGTTTCACTGGTTTAGCTCCTGGTTTGATAGACAAATGATGCATTATGAGATCAGGATCAAGACCTGGCATGTCTGCATAAGACCAAGCAAAATTGACTTGATTTTCTTTGAGAAAGTTCATGAACCCTAGGATTTCATTATCTGTCATTGATTCAGCTACCTGTAGAATCCTTGGATTATCTGTAGTTTCAATATTGATTTCCTTTGTAGGCTCGATCAAAATGGGCGATCGTTCATGATAGTGCTCTGAGAGAGTGTCAAGCTTCCCATCAACTGGTGCCTCGAAAAGGTTTTCACCATCTGATACACTCTTTATTTTATCTTTTGTTTGATCTAGTACTGCTAGATTCTAGTTTTCACCACTAGATCGTTCTCCTTTATTTTTATTTTTGCAGCTAGGAGACTTGACACTCTCCTGATTAAAGACATTGTACTGAAAATCGCTAGTGGAACAATCATTTACATCATCTACAGAAAGGAAGTTTATGATAGCTTCATCATTTGGAAAAATAGGTATATCAACAAGTTCAGATAGATCCCAGTCAATGAGATCAGGATGGATCAAAGGTAACAAGTCATTTGGTCGTGTGAAATCGGCGATGGTTAGAGTCAAAATAGAGTTATCAGTAGGATCCAAGGTATGAGGTAGATCAATGATGGTACTATTCTCATGATAATCTTGTTCGTTAAAATCTGACTTAGTATCACTAGACTCATAGTTGCTTTGTAGTTCAGATTCTTGTGGTTGGGACCCTGAACCTTCTTCTTTGATTAAAGTGGGTGTATACTTGTGTATCACATCTACCTCTTTATCTCTCCAAAATTCATCATCATGGATGGTATCCCATTCATATTCAGCAGAATCTATATCAGAGTTATTTTCTATGTAATTCAGAATTGATGCCAAACATACCTCCTTTTTATCAGAACCTTCTTGCAATGTAAAGACATTACCCTGTGATTGGTTGGATGGAGTAGAGTCATAGCCTAGTCCAGTTTTATCATATGCAGCAAGCCCTGGAAGATGGATAGGCTCAACTACGCCTTCTTTTCTTTTTCCAATAGGGCCATTGTCATAGCCCATCTTTTGCATGATGGAATACCCTTTTCCATATCGGTCAGTTGGTAAGGTGACATTTAGAACTGTTTCCTCTTCATCTTTATAGAGCCAATTCAAAATTGTTGTATCCTCAGGATCTCCCATGGGGAATTTTTCTTTGATGAATTGTCCATTAAACTTGGTAGTTGGCTATGTTGATAGTTGTGTTGATGTTGAAGCTACTGATATCTGTTGTGATGTAATAGAAGGTTGTCCATGTGATCGCGGTGATGTAGGTAGATTAGCGAGACAAAGAGAGTATTCCCCAACTCCACTTTCCTTGAACTGCAATTTCTTGTCAAAGCTTTTGGCTAATTGACTGATTTGTGTATCATTCTTAGGAGAAGTATTAGCAAGCGCTTCTCGATTGTTTGGAACCAAAGCATCCTGACTAGCTTTGATGTTGGCACAAGTTTGGTTGTTTGCATTATCAGCTGATATAGTGATTTCTTGTCCGTCATATGGAAACTTAAGACATTGATGGTACGTGGACGGAACAGCTTGCATTTCATGGATCCAAGGATGACCCAACAAGATGTTATATGCAAGATCCCGCTCTAATACTTGACAAAAGGTATTTTTGATAACAGGTCCTACTCTGATTGGTAGCATGATTAGACCTTTAGACATTCTTTCCTCATCATCATAGGCTTTAATAGTAATCTTCCTTCTAGGATCAATGGAGTCCTCAGAAAATCCTAAAGCTCAGACCAACTTCAAGGTACATATATTCAAACCAGCCCCTCCATCTATTAGGACACGTTTTACACAAAACTTGTGGATCATGACCTCTAAGTATAATGACGAATTGTGGGGATGAGTCATGGAAACATCATCTTTGTCAGAAAATGAAAGACATGTGGGTGAGGACAAGTGTCCTACCATGGCTTGAAATTGGTTCACATCCAAATATGTGGATACAGTTATTTCAAAAAGGGCCTTCTCTAAAATTTCCTTATGTGCAGGGGAAATCTTCAGGAGTTCTAAAATGGAAATTTGAGCTGGAGTTTTTCGAAGTTGGTTAACTAAGTCGTATTGATGTTGAGGGAAGGGCTCAGTGGATTTTGAAGAGGCACCCTTCAAGACAACTTTAGCTTGTGCTCTTGTCATGGCATTAACTTGTCCATAGTCTATCTTTTCATTGTTTTTTATAACGTTGATTCACTCATCATCCGTATAGAGGTGACAGATTACAGTGTCATTGATTTGATTCACATTTTTGTCATAAGACTCTCCCTTTTGATAATTTGGCAAAGGGTTGCGAAATGCTTGGTGATCTTCATTGGATTTTTGTTGTCCTTCTATTGTGCTAGTGCCATTGTCAATTAGGTCTTGAATAGCATGCTTCAAAGCTTGACAGTTGTTTGTACGATGACCTCTGCACCTATGATAGTCACAATAATACGCTTCATTCCATGATGGAGGTTTTACACTAGGTTCATAATTGCGTTGAGGTGGTAAAGTAAGGGCATTTTTTTCCATAACCTCTTTGAAAGCAGATTCCAAGGATTGTCCTAGTGGAGTGAAAGTTCTTCTACTAGAGAAGAATGAAAAGCGTTGTGGATTTGTGTTTGAGGTACTCCCTAAGGTGTTGTTGTTGTTGTTGTTTCCATGGTAATTTTGATTGTTGACAGTCCCCTGATTGGGAGTAGTATTTTGATTCTTGTTGTTCTTTGGAGGGGGAGGATTGTTTCATTGATTCGTGACAGAATTGACATTGTTGTAATTATTGTTACGCGGAGTATTTGGAATACTCAGAACAAACGGCTTAGTCGAGACATGATTTGCATCTACAACACCATCGTTTACAATGTTTTTGTTGCAAGTCCAAAATTTAGACTTGTCTTGATTGTTATAATGGTTAGATGAGCTAGGATTGTCCTTGTCAAGTTTTATTGTCCCTCTTTTGACCAAAGCACCTTCAATGGTGATGGCATCCTCAATCAATTTCTCAAAGGAAGGTGGAGAATGTAGATTTAAGCGATAGCTCATTTCTGAATTTAGGCTATTGATGAAAGTAACCATTTTTTCCTTTTCAGGAACATGACGTGGATACCTAGCAAACATTCTTCTCCATCTTTGAAGAAAGGTAGTGAAAGGTTCACCAGGTTTTTGTGCAACTTTGCAAAGATCAATCATGGTGATTTGGTGTTGGATGTTGTAAGAGTATTGTGTTATGAACAAATTGATCAATTCCTCAAATGTCTAGACAGGAGGTGTAATTTTTGATAGCCATTCCATAGATTGACTTCCAAGACTCCTCGGAAACAAATGCATCAAGTAAGTGTCTTCATGTGCAAATTCTAAAGTCATGTTTCAGAAGTCTCTAACGTGATCAATTGGATCCAATTTCCCATTATAACGATCAAATTTGGGAATTTCACAATGTTTGGGAAATGGAATCATATTGAGGCTTCTATCAAAAGGATAAGGACATATGTCGTCAAGAGTATATTTCTTTGTTGTGGTCCCCCCTTGTAACTCTTTGATTTGTCCTTGGAGTGCCTTAAATTGTTGAGTGAGAACAGTAAGATCAGATGGGGATGTTTCTTCTTCTTTGCTCTTTAATTTCTCGGTATCAAAATCCTTAGGCAGTTTAGCTCCTTGATCGGCTAGAAAGAGAAAATACTTTTCTTTGTCACATTGCAGGATCTTTTCTATGGCTTTAAGAAACTTGGGGTCTTGTTCAGCCTCTCTAATGTGAAGTTCTTCCTCTTGCTCATCATCACTATCTACAGGAGTTTTATTCATGGCTTTGTACTTATGAAATGGATTTATTTCTCTATTATCCATATTGTCGTCACTGAAAAGGGGATTTCGATTCACACTATACTGAGGATTACCATGTTCACCTTCTTCTTGAATGTTATGGATATGACCTTCTCGTTGAGACTCTTCTCCTAGTTTTTTGTATTGGGATCTTGTAAAAAAAGGCATATGATAATGATATCTTGATCTGAACAAAAAATCCTATGATATGATCAAAGATGTTCCCAAATTCTTGATTGTGGCTTCCAAAGATGAAGGATATCTGAATCCTATTGAGAGAAGTTGAATCAATAATCCAAAATTTTTCTTGGGAGGTGTACTCCTAAATTTTTGATCCCTACTTTTGAAAAGATTTGTAAGTCTATTGAAGGTCACTGAAGGATTTGACTAGGGTGTGTCGAATATTCAATTGAAGGTTGTGGTATATTCTCAAACTCAAGAGGTTGATTAAGATTGTGATGTTGAGATAGGGCTAATCTTTGATAATAGGCTTGAGTATTTAGAGGTTCTAAAGCATAGTCGTCAGTGAATCCTCTGACGTAGTCTTGGTATCTATGGAGAAATTTGCGATAATGAAGCAAGACGTGTCGACTCTTATACAAAAATTCTCTTCGGTCCAAAGTTTTCTTGTAACTTAAGTTTGTTTTGGGTTTCTTGATCCTATTGAAAACTGATTTCTTGATGAACTTGGTTGATTTCCACTTCGTCAACATGGGAGAGAAATATCAGAAATTTGGGTCTGTGTAAAATTTGACAGAAACTGAAGCGCTATTTTGTTCCCTAAATGCACTGCAGAAAAAAGGTATATGCGCTGGAGAAAAATTTAAATGTGCTGCAGAATACCTCAAATGCGTAGAAAAAGACCTTAAATGCGCTAAACCAAGAAGCATATGTGCTAAAATAGTCCCTAAATGCGCTGAACTAGCCAATGGATGCGTCAGAATAGATTTTAGATGCGCTACAGTTTTTCCTAGATGCGCTAAAACAGTTTTCCAATGCCATTTTTGACCAGTTTTGAAAAATTTCAGCTGAAGTTTTTCATATTCATTTTGGATGATCCTTTATCTGAATTAATGTTCTTGAAAAACACAGCAAATAGTCTGATTTAAGTTGATCGTAACCAAGCACACAATAAGACAAGAACAACTTAAGTTAGGCCAGGACAATATCCGCTAGATTCCACGTGGGTTTCCCCAACTGCATATTAGTAGCGTGTGAATTCAGAAGCTTGGCTGCACAGGCTCCCCCTTACAGTGCACTCTCTTCTTAGGCCAACCAAGCTTCCAACCCCCATGAAACTCCCATGGCAGATTGATCACCTCTACTAAAGACTGTGAAAGTGTGGAAGGCTTCACACCGACTGGTGCTGGACTAGCAAATAGAAGGTTTTTGGCTTTCTAAACAATAGTATTTAATTCGGGACCCCCGTTCGAGTGGCCATACATGGGGCAAGAGATTAATCACCATTAAGGTGGCACTCTAGCCTGAAGAGGTTAAGCTCAATAGGGTTTAAGGGGGTACAACTCCGTCCATATGACACATCCGCACAAGCAACCTTAGGTTTTCCCTTAAGGTTTACATTTATATACCAGTCGGGGGTAGCTTGGCCTTAGCTCCGTTGCCGGTTTGAGTCACGTTAGGGTGATGAAATCCCCAGGCAGGCCCAATTTCTAGAGTCAATAACTGTTTCTCTTACACCCAGGATCACACAAGTGCGCAAGGGGAGAGGATACTTCGATTATCAAGTCAAGGTTACATAGGGAAAAAGTGGGTCTAGCTTTTTGATCACCTAGTTTGCACAAGGTGAGAGCATAGTCACCTACCACTTTCAAGCACAATCAAAAAGAGTAGACAGATTCATTTTAGATACACCAAAGTCAAAAATGATTTAATCTAAGTGAAGATTTTTTCTTCACAACAGACATGGGGTTCGTTTTAACTGCATGATAAAGATGTGGTGGCTACCCTAGATTGATTCATTTTAAAACCAACAAGAAAAGGAAAGAAATTCTGTCTACGGAAGGCGTCAGACTCAGAATCTCTGTTACAACCTAGATGCGCTGAAACAGACAATATATGCGCAGAAAAATAACTCATATGCGCAAGAAAATAACCCAAATGTGCAAGAACAGAACCCAAATGTGCAATAATAGAGCCCAAATGTGCAAAAACAAAACCCAAATGTGCAAGAACAAAACCCAAATGTGCAAGAACAGAACCTAAATGCGCTAATTAAACTCCTAAATGCTCTTCAGAAATTCCCATATGCGCCAAAACAGTCTTCATATGCGCTAAAGTACCTGCAAAATGGAAATTTTTTGAATCTCCCAGATGCACTGCCGAATGTCAGAAAACCTGCAAGAAAAACCTACAAGAAAAAAGTCTAAAATAGGGGCATAGGCCCCACGGTGGGCGTCAAAATGTAGATAGGTAGATAATCCAAAGAGTTTAAATGCATTGAAGACAATAAATAAATTAAATCCTATCAAGCACCATGAAGTACAAACTAGAATGAAAATAAAAATAGTAAACAAAGAAACTGCAAACTGATTTTCAAACTAGTGTTGATTGATCTCCATGGCTCTTCTCCACCTGCATAAGGATGCAAGATTTCGAAGGTTGATTGTTGGAAGAATGTTGGTTGCTCAATTTTGTAACATAACAACCTAATAAAGATGATAGATGGTGATTGAAGACTGATTTTGACAGAGTGGAGATGCTAGAAGAAGATTCGATCAAAGAATGATTTTGACAGCATAAGGATGTCTGAAGATTCGATGCAAATGGCCTGTGAAAGGTCTGATTTATAGATTTTTGATGTGGATAGAGATAAGATTTGATAAGATTCAATAAGGATTTGATTTTTGTCAAAAGAGGAAATACAATGAGATGAGATAAGATTTTCGAAAGATAGAAAGATTTTGATTTATTGTTTTAAAGGAATTAAAACAAGATAAGATAAGATGTGAAAAAAATAGAAAGATTTTGATTATCTTTTAAAGGAAATAAATCCTGAAAAAGATGAGAAGGATAATTGATGAATTATCTAATTAAATAAATTAATTAGATGCACATGAGTTTAGTTTTGGAAAGAAAGCGAGAAGATCTTTTTAGGATTTTATTAATTCAATAAATATTTGATTTATTTAATTAATGTTGGATTTATGATTTCATTAATTAAATAATATAAATTATTTAATTAACATTAGAGGAATGGATGAAAATGATTTAATTATTTAATTAACATTAGAGGAAGGGATATAAATGATTTAATTAATTAAATAATATAAATTATTTAATTAACATTAGAGGAAGGGATATAAATGATTTAATTAATTAAATAATATAAATTATTTAATTAACATTAGAGAAATGGATGGAAATGATTATGAATTTAATTAAATAAATAAAATTTATTTAATTAAATATATGATGACATGGGTACCTAGGGAAAAACATGATACAAGGTGTCTAAATGATGCAATGTTGTGACAAGGTATCATAAGATGACAATTTTTTGATGTCTACACTAAGCATTTGCATTTTAATCATCATTGGGTGGTTTATTGCAACAGACAAGAAATGCCATGATATGAGGTAGACCAATGGTGTGCAATGTCATGCCTCTGTTGAAAACAAACAGTCACAGAAAAGGATTGTTGTGACTCATACTTAGGAACCCAATTGTTCCCAGTCTTTTTTTTGAGACAAACCACAAACAACAATCCAAAGAAAATGTGTCATGAAATGTCGTTGCTCCTCTAAATCCTATTGCCAAGACATCCTTGAGGTGGCTAGTGACATGACAGCTTTGAAAAGATAAGACAATGAATCAAAAAGCAAGATATGCTCATGTAACATTGTCGCTCCTCTAAATCTATCATAGGACATCGTTGAGGTGGCTAGTTACATGACAACTTTGAAAAGATAAGACAATCATCATGATACATTGTTGCTCCTCTAAATCCTGTTGTCAAGACATCCTTGAGGTGGCTAGTGACATGACAATTTCAAAAATATAAGACAATTAGTTAGGAAGCAAGATATGCTCGTGTAACATTGTCGCTCCTCTAAATTTTTCACAGGACATCGTCGAGGTGGCTAGTTACATGATCATATTAAATCATTGAAAAATAAGTGAAAAATGCTTATCGATACATGTGTGTCAGATCTTTGTTTGTTTGCCAAGGTTGACTTGGTGATGACAAGGTTGATTGGTCACTCTTTAGGAAGGACACATCGTAAAGAAGATTGCAATGTCGAATTTGATTATTGCCAAGGTTGGGATTCAAGAAGGAAACATCCTAAATAGATGACATGACAGGGTCTAACATCAAGAAAGACACACCTTGAAGACCCTGCAGTTGACAAGAAAGAGTCTGACGTCAAGAAGGACACATCTTGAAGACTCTTAAGTGACTGATTTGATAGATTTGATGTTGATTCAAGAAAGACATATCTTGAATAAATTGGTTGATAGAAAAGAGTCTGACGTCAAGAAGGACACATCTTGAAGACTCTTAAGTGATTGATTTGATAGACTTGTTAATTTAGATTGGTTTGATTGTGCATCGTTTGTGACCTTATGTTCAAGTCATTTGTTGTATGACCATGTGATATGACCAACATGACAAAAACCCTAAGATGATTGACATCTAGGGTCTCGGGGGTTGGTAAGCCTTGCCTATGTTGTACACATAGGGACCACATAGTTCGGCCATAATTTGATCGATAGGACTGATTGAAAAAGATTTGTTTTATTTGAAGATATCTGACATGTGTGATAGTGAATGTGATTAACCCTAATGGATTGACCTAGTGCGGCCTCGGGGGCTCATCGATTGATGGCATTTCCTATGTTATACACGCAGAGACCTCGTAGTTCGACAGGACCAATGACTTTGTCTTATTGACTAAGGATTGAGTCATTATTTTATTTTAACAAACCTAAAAAGACCGACCTAATGCCTTGAGGGTGCATTGATAGATGGCCTTGCCTACATCTGGTCACAGAGGCAACGTAGTTCGACTATGACAAAGATGGACATGACAAACGTTGACTTTGTTTTTGTAGTTTTCTAATTATTTGGATTTGTCTTTTTGAATTTTGGCATTTTTTGAATGTTTTTGTGTTTTCAACACATTTTCTGAATGTTTTTTGTATTTTTGCAAGTGTGGTAGGTCCTAAAGATCTAGAGGTTTATTTCATCAAGAACGGGTGTTAGGTATTTTCCTCCAGTCAAGTACCGTGTGGGATGGGATGGTAAGAATGATTGCGTGGTATACTGCGAGCATCAATCGATCTCAAGCCATATGAATAACAACTACTCTCATTGTGGGTGTTGCAGAATGGAGGAGGGATAGTTATATTAACATGGATGAAGGTGAAAAGATTTTGTGAAGTGATAATAGATGACAAAGCAAAGATTGTTTACACATGGCACATGTTTGCCAGGTTTGCACCATGGTACTTATCCAAAGCACCATTAAGATGGTTTTCATTGTTGGATGGATTATTTATCTTTACTATTTTTTTTTTATTTTTTTTTTTGTATTTTGTGGTTTTTGATTGAGCTTTTTGAAGCTATGTGTAAAACTTGTGCAGGTGCAAGCTGTTTATAGGCTCAGATAATGGCTCTCCCTCTAGAGTAGACAAGTGATATGTGTCAGAACTGAAAGAAGTTGCGATGACATAAGGGCCTAGACAGTTAGGCTCAAACTTACCAGGTTTATCCCGTCCTACCTGGTTTTTAGGATTCTACATTAGTACTATGTCACTGATGTCGAAATGTCTGACCAAGACCATTTTGTTGTAAATTCTACAAAGACGGTTCTGATATACTTGTAAGTGGGTCAATGCTTTTTGTCTTTGCTCATCCAGTAATTCCAGCTCATGCAGCTTAGATATTATGTAATCTTCATCATTGATTAACCCTTTCATGGACACTTAGAGAGAGGGGACTTCAACCTTAATGGGGAGAATAGCCTTCAAACCAAAGACTAGGGAAAATAGGGCACGACACCAGTGGAAGTACAAATGTTGGTTCGATATGCTCATAAGAAAAGGTTGAATTGGATGTGCCAGTCATGACTAGCGACATTAACAGTTTTCTTAGGGATTTTAATGATGGTTTTATTGGATGCCTCGACTTGATCATTTCCCTACAGGTAGGGAGTGGAAAAATGGTGTTGGATATGGAATTGTTTGCATAGTTCATGGATGTCTTGGTTTTTGAATGGATGACCATTGTCTGTGATGATGGACTGTGGAATACCATAGAAGCAAATGATGTAATTAAGAATGAACTTAGCGATTTGGTTTCCAGTGATGTAGGTAAGGGGAATGGCCTCTACCCATTTGGTAAAGTATTCAGTGGTGGTTATAATGAATTTGTGGCCATTTGAGGAAGTGGGGTGAATTTTTCCCATGAGGTCAAGTCCCCATTGAGCAAAGGGCCAAGGTGAAGTGATGGACCTTAGTTCCAGAGTTGGAGCATGAATAATATCACCATGAACTTGACATTCTCTACATCTTTTGACAAATCAATATGCTTCTTGTTCCATAGTCGGCCAATAGTATCCCAGCCGCATAATCTTTTTGGCTAAGGTAGGACCACTTGAGTGAGCCCCACAAATTCTTTGGTGCACTTCACATAAGGTTGTTTGTGCTTCATTGTTATTGAGACATCGGAGTAGGGCATTGTCAAAGGCACATCTGTACAAGGTATCCTCGATGATCGCATAATGGGAGGTTTTTCAGATAAAGTTCTTACCTCAGTTATTGGATAAGTTATCAGGTAAGATTTGGGAATGGAGGTAATTATAAGTGTCCAAGTACCAAGGTGACTCAGGACCAACAAGTTCACAAACCATTTTGGATTCTAGGACATTGAAAGTAGGGACCAATAGTTGTTCCACTAAGAACTCATACTGTGACACATTGTTAGGTATGTCCAAGAGCGATCTGATGGTTACCATAGCGCCACTGCTTTGTTTTGTATGTAGGGTATCTGACAAAAGGTGACATTGACAAAGTAAAGCTTGAAGTTGTCGACCATTTTCTTATAGGGAGTCATTCTCATCCTTTGTGTCATAGTCATCATTGACCTAATTGATGACTAACTATGAATCTTTGAAGACCTGTATACTTTGGATATTCCACTTGACTGCCATACGCAATCTTGTTAATAAGGCCTCATACTCTGCAATGTTGTTTGTACAAAGGAATGCAATTCTGAATGATTTTGGTATTGTGTCACCTTGCGGGGTGACGAACAGTATTCCAACACTCAATCCATGATTGGTATGGGAGCCATCAAAGTACATCTTACATACATCGCCTATCTCAAGAGTGAAAAGTGACTCATCTAGAAAATTAGCGACAAGGGGATGTTCTGCTTGAGTTGGTGTGTCTGCGAGTTGATCTGCAATTACTTGTCCCTTGATTGTTGTGTGCTCAACATATTGGATGTCATATTCACAAAGGACCATGACCCATTTTTCTAATCGCCTTGTTAATGCTGCTCTATTGAGAAAATACTTGAGCGAATCAATTTTTTCTACCAGCTTTGTTTGGTGTTTCAACATGTAATGTTGTAGTTTTTGTGCTACAAAGACCATTACAAGGCAGGCCCATTCAATATAAGTGTAGTTGAGTTCATACCCCACCAAAGTCCTGGTAATATAGTAGATTTCTCTTTCCTTTTCTTCATGGTCATTTTGAGCAAGTAGTGCCTCTAGTGTTGTTGTGGTTGTAGATACATATAATGTGAGGGGCTTCCCATATATTGGTGGCATCAACATGAGCGGTGTTAGGAGATACTCTTTTATCTATTGAAAGGCTTCTTGGCATTTGTCGGTCCATATGAAAGGGATCCCTTTACATAACAGGTACTAAAATTGATGGCATTTGTCTGTAAGTTGAGCAATGAATCTCCTAATAGATTGTAGTCTCCCCTGTAAGGAACTTAATTGACTGATGTTCTTTGGGGGAGGCATGTTTGTGATGGATTTTACCTTGGCGGGATCAACTTCTATGCTTCGCTGCAAGACAATGAATCCCAATAATTTTCTTGACTTTACCCCAAAGACACACTTCTTTGGGTTGAGACGGACCTTGTATTCTTCTAGTCATTGAAAGACTTTGTCTAAAACCTTTAGATGATCAGCTCTAGTTAATGACTTTGCTAGGATATCATCAACATAGTCCTCCATTAGTGTGTGCATTAAGTCATGAAATATTGTAGTCATTTACCGCTGGTATGTAGCTCCTGCATTTTTCATCCCAAAAGGTATGACATTCCAGTAATAAGTACCCCATGGACAAGTGAAAGTTGTTAAATTATGTTGGTCTTCTGGAGCAATACAAATTTGATTATAGCCAAAGAAACCATCCATAAGGGACAACATCTTGTATCCTATTGTAAGATCCACAATAATGTCAATGCTAGGGAGAGGAAAGTCATCTTTAGGGCATGCCTTGTTTAAATCTCTAAAGTCAATACATATGTGAATTTTCCCATTTGGTTTGGTGACAGGTACTAGATTAAAAATCTAGTTTGCATAATCAATAGACCTGATGAAGCCAACATCCAGGAGTTTCTTTAGTTCTATCTTGACCAACAAGGCGATTTGTGGATGCATTTTCCAGAGTTTTTGCTTTACTGATTTAGCATTTGGATTCAATGACAAGTGATGTAACACTAGCACGTGGTCCAACCCAGGCATGTCAGTGTATGACCAGGAAAAATTATCTTTGTGATGTGTGAAGAATGCTTGGAATTTTTTTTTTCTTCTATCAAGGAAGCTGCTAGTAACACTATCTTAGGATCTTCAAGTACTCCAATGTTGACCTCTTGTGTGTCTTCAATTAGCATCAGTGATCACTCTTTTGTGATGGGGAGAAATTCCAACCCTCCATCCTTAGGTGCCTCAGGGAGGTTTACACCTTCTAATACGTCCTTTGTTTTTACTTTTTCATGATCAGAGGGTGCCTCACAGTTTTCACCCAAAGACCTTTCCTTTTTCTCTTTATTTTTATTTATGCGACTAGAGGGTGATGCAGTCTCCCCAAAGTATGTTGCCACATCAAGTTCTATCATGAAGCTAGCTTTGTGGTCTCCTTGTGGCATTCCTTCTCTTAGTCCTATGAACTCATCAATAGCTTCATCGTTCTCAAAGTTATCCAACATGATAGGACCTTGTTGGTCCTAGTCAACCAGTTGTGGGTAGACTAGGGAAATTCCATCATCGGTATTTGCAAAAGGTGGTAAGGCAACCAATAAGGTAAGGATTGAGGTATTGTCTCAAATGTCGATGTTCATACAGTTGATTACCTTAAGGCTAGGTGTATCAAAATTAGGAAAAATGTTACCCAATTCATAAGCACTAGAGGCATAGGATTCCCATTCCTAGTTGTTGGAATCATTGTCATCATAAAAGTCATCATCAGAATCCTCCAATGTCTCAACACATTCAGAAGCATGTACTTCCTTATTTGAAGGAAATTCAGTTTTAGTGGTACCCACCTTCAGTGGTTTCCAGCCCAACCCAAGATTTTTCCCCCATTTAATAGGTATGTAGGATTCTTCGTCCATTTTTGTTTATGCCCAAACCACTGGTTCCATCATACCCTTTTTCTTGCATCATCAAAAACCCTTTACCATATTGCTCTATTGGAAGTGGTGTCTCCTCTTCTTTATAGACCCAGTCAGACACATCCTCAATATCTTCTTTTCCAAGGTCTTCCCATTTGAGGAAAGTAGTTTTGGGAGGTACATGAATCAGGACCTTAGGTTCCATTCTGTAACATGACTTTCCATATGTCTTTGGTGATTTTGGCATTGTGGTGATGCAGAAGGCAGTGCTTATGTTGTACTCTCTGCATCCCTTGTCTTGGATTTGGATCTTGGGGCCTTTGGATTTGGCAGCAAAAAAAGAGGATGTGGAGACAGATGACTGAGGGACAACAAATGTTCTTTGGTGAGTGTTGAGGAATCAATGTATTTGGATGAGTTTGACATTGAGGATTCAGGGTTAAGTGGCACCTGATGTTCAAAGACATCTCGCAGGTTAGTGCAATACTCAAAGGGATCAGGGTCACCCTCGATAGTAACTTCAGTTCTATGGTAGGGAAAATTTAGGAATTGATGATATGTGGAGGGAACAACCTTCATGGCATGAATCCATGGTCGAACGAGGAGAATATTATAAGGGATTTCTAGATCCAATACTTGGAAATTAGTATCCAACATCATGGGTCCCACTTAGAGTGGAAATGTTATTATGCCTTGGGAGGATCGTTCATCATCATCACAACCTTTTATGACTATGCTCTTTGTCTTATCCACACATGCTTCAGAAAAACCCAGTGCCTTAATCAATTTTAAGAAACAAACATTCAATTCCACTCTATCATCTATCAAGACTCATTTTATGCTATTTTAATGGATGAAGGCTTCAATGTGTAGTGAGTCATTATGGTTCATCTTTTGGGTTGAGTAGTCTTTGTCAGAGAAGGTAACATGGTAAGAGCTCGCAAGGAATCCAACCATGGCTTGAAATTGGTCGACGTTGAGGTTGTCTGGGACAGAGTTTTCTTTCAACATCTTATCTGGGATGGCCCTATGCTCGAGTGATGTGTGTAGCAGTTCCAATATGGATATTTGTGTTGGGGTTTTCTCTAACTGATCCAGCAAGTTGAAATGGCCTTTAACTTGGGACTGTTTGGGAAGCGAAGGGGCAGGTATGGTTATTTTAGTTATGCGAGTGTTTACAATGCACTCTAGGGTCTTCTTGATGGTGATGGTGTTGATATGTTCATCAACATCGCAAAGATGGAGGATCTTGGTATAATTATAACTAGTAGCCATATAATTAGTTGTGTTATTTTTTTTAGTACCTGAACCAGAGGCTTTCCTCGAACTGTGCTCCTGAAAGGGAGTCTTGTAGATCATGTCATCTTGATTGGAAGTGTGTTGTTGTCCCTCTACCTCAATTACTTTTTCTTTGATAAGGTCCTAAATAATATTTTTCAGTTATCTACAAGTTGATGTTTTATGTCCTTTACCTTGGTGATATTCACAAAAGGCGTTATCGTCCCACCAAGAGGGTTTAAAATCAAACACATAAGATGTGGGTTCCCATAATTGTATGACACCTAATTGAACAAGTTTCTTCAATACTGTTTCAATGGGTTCTCTGAGGGGAGTGTATTTGCATTTAATGTATTGCCTAGGCGGTCTTTGTTGTCCTAGTCCCTGATTGTTTCGTAGGGCATTTTTTGTTGGTGTAGGGGTTTGTGGTGTAGTTGTTGAGGCTTCAGGTCTTCTTAGAGTGATGACAAGACTAGTTTTGTGTACAAATTTGGTATCGACAACCTTTTCATTCATGACATTTTTGTTTTGAGACTAGTATTTGTTTTTTTCATTGAATGTTTGTTGATTACTGGAACTCTTAGAGAATCTCAGGGCACCTTTAGCAACAAGCAATCTCTCAATCATTGTTCCTTTTTCCACTAGGTCTGCAAAGTGTGCACAATAATGAACTTGCAAGGGATCTTTTAAAGAATCTAGGAGGTTTTTCGACAAACATGCCCACCTTTTGTTTTTTAGGGATCTCTATTTAGCGTCGGCTTGCCATGTTTCTCCATCTCTTGAAGTATTTGATAAAGGACTCTCCCTCTTCTTGTTTCGAGGTACACAAGGTGGCTAATGTGATATCGTTTTCAATGTTAAAGGTATAGTTATCTACAAATTTATTGGCCAATTCAAACCATGTTGTTATGCCCCTAGGTAATCATGAAAACCACTCAAGTGCAGGACCCGCAAAATTTCTAGGGAATAATCTCATCAAGTATGTGTGATCTAAGGAAATGTTAACGCAAGCCATGCTAAATTCTTTGATGTGCTCTATTGGGTTGCTTATCCCTTTGTACTTTGATAAGATCAAAATTGTGTATCCTTGTGGAAAAGGAGGCATGTAGATGCTCCTATCAAAGGGGTATGGATGCAAGTCTTGCATGTTGTAGGATTTTTTGGTTGTTACTTGCATGTTCTCCACTTGTTTCTATAAAGCGAGCATTTGTGTAGTTAGAGCATCCACCTATGGGTTTTGTAAGTCATTCTTATTGTCGGGTCCCGCATTTTGTGTAGGTACATGGTAGTTGTATGAAGGCGTCTGTTGTTGTACCTGAGGTATATGTGTATATGTGGTGTTTATGTTGGGTTTCCCTTGTGTGTTCTGAATTTTGGGTTGTGCATGGGTACCTTGTTGTGACGTGTTTAGCATGAAGGTATTTGATCAAAATCCTAGTTGTGTTGTATTCCCCTAAGGAAATGTGTGTACCTTGTTGTCCTTGTGTAGCACTATTTTGGGGGATAACATGACTGTATGTGGGATCCTTGACATTAACCCTAGGTGTGGGTCTTGCACCTGAAAATGTTATTCTCTTGCATCAAGGAGGATTTTTTGAGGTAGTATTCATGGTTTTCATTGAGGTCACAAAGGGATTAGCACCTGCCGGTGGTGTTGTTGACTGTATTACAGGTGTTGATGTTGGTTGGGTCCTAGCCTGTGTCATGGATTGTGTAACAGATGATGTTTTAGGTGGATTTGTGAAAGGCATCCCAAACGTGAGAGTAGTGTGAACTGTTGTAGAACTTTGTGTAGCTCCTCCTAAAGGTATATTAAGATTTAGTTGTGGTATAACATTTTGTGGAATATGTGTCGTATGACCCTGGCTTTGGTTTAAGACATTTTTAGGTGAAGGCACTGCTTGTAGTGTGTTTATGTTAAATCTAGGTGGTAATTTAACTCCATCTGCTATGAGTTTGGCTAAAATTTTCTCAGGGTTGAGCATGATGAGCTCATTAACAAATTTAGCAACCTTAGGATCTTGGGATGCTGCCTCAAGTTCTTCAACAGTGATACGACCTTGGTCATCTCTCTCGTGGAATTTTTTAAATAGGTTGACATATGACTTTGGAGGTTCATGTGATGTTGACCCGAGGTTCATTTCGCTAGTGGGATTGTAAGAGTCCTCATGTTGTTATGAAGGGTCCATTTCTAATCGTCTCTTTTGTAATCTGGTCTGGACCATAAGATAAGACTTGCTCAAAGAGGGATGACATGTAAATGTGAACTGTAAGGTATGCAACTACCTAAGATGTGAAAGTATAAGATATGTTTTTGGTATAGATTTTGACATGCAATGACTAAGGTACAACTTAAGATAATGTCTAAAATGAAAATTTCTAGGATATGAAAGTTATGCTATATTTTTGGTCTTTTTGGGATAAAATATGACATGCAAAGAATAGGGTATAATGCAAGCTATATGCCAATATCCATGGATAACTAAGGGATGAATCACTAATGAACCAAGTTTGATGCAAGGGTCCAATAAGGATTTCCAATAATGTTTTAGGGTCAATGCCAAAATAACCAAGTGACTGGTTGACTAGGTGGAATTCAAACTAACCTAGTGAGTTTGAGGTATTCCACTAAGATGACAAAGGATAGATTGTAAAATGGTATGTCAAAGGAAATCGTATTTGAATCTATGTTTTTAGTCAAGGTAGAATAGTTTATCTACCCTAAGTCTACAATGTATTATGGAAAAAGACTTCCCTAAGTATGCTAAGGATGATCTAAGTAATGCAATGATGAAAGTAATAGGAAAACTAAGGATGAACCTAAGTATGAGAAAGTCACAGGTCTGAATCGAGTTTATAGCAGAGAGTAGATCAAATAATGAAATCCTATAGTAACGGTTCTGAGTTTTCAATTTGCCAAATGTCAAATTTTCTGTGACAAGCAAATACATCATTCTAGATTGTAAATGTGGTTCAAAATATCAGATGCGTCATAGAAAATGGGATCCTACAGTAAATCATCTGAGTGTTTAGTTTCTTAAAATACAGGGATTTTTGTGACAGGCTCTAGACTGCAAATGTGGTTTAGAATATCAAATGCGTCACATAAACTAGTGGATGTGGTTTGTAGTGTCAAATGTGGTTTACTGGTAAAATAAAGTCTTAGGTCTGGATCCAGTTTCAGTCTGTGAATTGAAAAAGTTTTTGTGACAGGTAGATGTGTCGTTCCAGACTATAAATGAGGTTCATAATCTCAGATGCGTCATAGTGGCTTACAAATGTGGTTTTCTATCTAAGATTCATTGTAGGTTTTAACAATTGCGACTCAGTATGCCAGATGTGGGTTTCTGTGTGATAGATGCATTAAATAGTGAACTGATCCTAGGTTTTGACACATTTTTGACTTGTTTAAGATTGACTTATGAACATTTTTATTTGATCAAATATGATTAAACACACATGTAAGACATGCCAAGCAAAGTGTTTGGAATAAATAAATAGATATTTACAAATCTTAAGGCTGGCAAGGACAATATTTGTTGAGTTCCCACTTGGATTTCTCCAGTCGCGCTTATTCTTAGCTGATGACTTAGAAGCTTGGCCACACTAGCTCCCCTCGATGACACTCACTTCTGTAGGTTAACCAAGCTTCGGGTTCTCATGAATCTCCCATGACAAACTCTTCATCTCTACTAAGAACCACAAAAATATGGGACGGCTTTAGAGGTCCGAACTCTTGCACCAACAAATAGAAGGATTTTGGCAGTCTATAACAATGTGTTTTTAATAAGGAAACCTATTTAGGTGGCTATACATGAGGCAAGGTTAGCTCTGATAAGGAGGTTTCCTAGCCTATAGAGGTTACGCTCTACAGGTTTTAACGTACCATGTGGGTACTAAGGGAATCACTTGTTTGTATAACACATCTGCACCTGTAATGCCAAGTTTTCCATTAGTATTCACATTTATATACCGGTTGGGAGTAGCTTGGCTTTAGCTCATTGTCGGTTTGAGTTGTCTTGGGGTGAGTACTTTTTTCCACCAAGACATGCCCTCTAGAGTTAATAATAGTTTCTCTTACACCTAGAATCACACAAGTGTGCAAGGGGAGAGGATAGTTTTGTTATTAAATCGAGATTTAACAAAGTGTGCAGAAGCACCAAGCACAGAAAATAGTAATAAATCCACCCTAATTAAACAACAAACTACTATGCATAGACTCAAAGCAGGGTTCATTAACCGTTTAATATATAAAAGAAATCCTATGTGAAGAACCAAAACATGAAAGAAAGCAAGATAAGATTGGAGTTTCAAATTTTTTCTTTGACAATTGTCCTGCAAAACCACACATTAGAAGTCTTTGAATGTTTGTATTCTTTTTGTCTTTTGCCAATTGTCCTACAAAAACTATGTTAACTCCACCAGATCACACGATGTAAACTCTGAATTAGTCATAATAAATATTAATTATTAAAATCAAAACTTGGAATTTCAAAATTCAAAAATTTATTTTCACTAGTTAGATGCATCGTAGGAAGCCACCGATGTGTCGCTTAAAATTAGATGTGGTGTTTCCCTCTTTAGATTAGTTCATGGCATCAGATGCGTCGTTCGGTGCTGCAGATGCATTGATTTGTACCTATTCTTGAAAAAAAAAGAAAATTTCTATGATTTTTTTTAAGTTTGTGATGTCATGTCAGGTTCACCAAATGTGACATGGGAAAATAAACATGAATGATTAAAGCATAATAACAACAACAATCATGAATTTCCTAATCATGCTAAGGTTCCCCATATCAATAATGAAGTGCAAAGCAATAAAGAAATTAAATAAACAAGAAGACTATCATCTAATTCCCATGCTTGCTTGTCTCCATTATTCTTCTCAACTTTGCTTTGAAATGCTCAATGCCCTCAGATTGTGAGTGTGAAATATTAGCCTATAAGTATTTTAACAACAAAAATTTGAAGATTGTGATTGTGATTCCTCTTAAAATGGAGTAAAAAAGATTCTTTTATAGAAGATTTACATATTTGACGGTCGAGATTGATTTGAATTCGAACGGTCTAGATTGAGTGTGAGGACCTGATTGAGCAATTAAGTGATTTGCATGAAAGATTGATTGAACCATTAAATGATTTGATTGATTAGAGTGTGTGAGTCAAAAGGAGGTTGATTGAATAGTTAGCTAAGTGAACTGAGAGAGAGTGTTAGTTAGGAATGGAGAGAATTATCCATGAGATATTAGATTGGAAATGTAGGAGACATGTGCTCAAATAGAAGAATTAATTATAAAATTAATTCCTTTCTTTGTGGAAGAAGTTGTGTGTATGTGATTCCACAATCAAAATGAAATATTCAATTTAAGGAAGCACTTTAAATGAGAAGATAGAATTAATTAATTAAATGAATAATCATTTATTTGATTAAATGTGGGAGAATATGAATTAATTAGAGTGACGTAATTAAATAAATTTAGGAAACTTATTTAATTAATCAAAAGAGGAGATTAGAATTAATTAGCGATGTAATTAAGATAAATTAATGTAATTTACTTAATTAATCAATTTAGAAGAATAATGAAAATGAATTAATTAAATGATTAAAAATATTTAATTAATTAGAGGAAATGCGATGTTAAGTTATAATTAAATGATCAAATCATTTAATCATTTTTGTGGGTATCTTGAATTAATATTGAAAAAATGTAGTTGCAGGCCTAAGCCATTTTTCAGTGTCTATAGTTTTCTTTGTCATTTAATTGAACCAAATGATTCTAGTTAATAGGGTAGAGAAAACTAAAAGCTATTAATTGAATAAAATAAAACATTTTTTCCACCTTTACATCATTGTGCATTCTGGGCTTCAAACATAACACATGAAAAACTATTGTATTTAACTAACAAAAACTAAATATGAATATTGTACATCATGACTAAGCACTGCAAAAGTATACAATAGCACTATTAAAATGAAATCAATCTCTCATGCAAATGTGATGATGTACTACTCATTGGTAGCTAAACCATGGCCAATGACCTTTAAACTTAAATAACTACTTTTAAAATACTTGTGATGCATTAGCCCTTGGATCTTAGGGCTTTATGGTGCTATATAGATAATCAAACATGACTTGCACAAAAACTAACTCTCAAATACACATAGGTATATGTAACTTTTTCCATCACCCAACCATCCTCTACCTATCCCTTAGTATATTCCCCATAGATATATAAAATCAATTAGAATACAAGTTTTGAAATATTTTTTAATTTTTTAAGACTACTTTTAGTTTGGGGTGCCTATTTAAGTTTGTAAAATATATTTCTATACAAGTTTGAAGTAAGCATTATGTCTCAAACACTTGTATCTATAATGTTTGTGCATAAATATGAAAATAAATTATCCTTCTAAATCTTAAAAATTGTTTAAACGAAATATTTTTAATAATACATTTATAAATAAGAGTTTTAGTAATATTCAATATTTAATTAGATTCATTATTTCTCAAGTGAGAATGCACAATCACATTCTTAACATTAGAGATAATTTTTTTTTATTTTTTTTAAGGATGTATAATAGTTATTCTCTCCATTTTTTAATTGATAGGTAGATAATGTCAAGTAACGTGAATATTAGTTTGGTGTAGATTTTTTAAATTTATGTTTTTAAATATTTTAGTTTATTTGAAATTAATATTATTTATTTTTAGCCTTTTTAAGAATATTAAAACACACATACTAGATTAAACGTGCTAGATGCAAACTTGATCTGGTTTTGATTGTGCTTTCAACATTCTTGATTCTTTGAATTGCATCAAGCCAATTCCAACAAAATGTAAATAAACACTTGACCTCTTCCTCACACTTTTGAATAATTTTGAGTCTATCAAGTGCAATACTGTGAGTGGACTTGCATTTCTCTACAATTTCCAACAATTCTTTATTTTCAATCCAAGTGACCATGTCACTTAGTGTGTACTCTTTAATTCATCAAATTTATTAGTTAAAGAACTTGTGCTTACCATAGTGGCCTGTGATGATCTAGTGACTACACTAGGAACCAACTAAGTTGTAATAACCCATTCCAAATTATTACTTTATCATTATTATTATTGTAAATGATACATGAATATACTCCAAATTAAAAAGACATAACTAGTGGCTAAAGTCAATCATAGCTACACATGTCCATTTAAAATGAGTCAAAGATTCTTATATTCACTTCAAAAGTCAAATTACAATATCAAGATTTACTTGGCACCTAAGGCCACAATGTCATTACATAGTACATTTCTCATAAAGTACATGAATGAATAACATCAAGATACATCATAGACTACAATAGTCTGGAACAACTAAGGTTCTTCTTCATTACTTGCCTCCACTAGTGGACGAGAACATGGTTGAAGTGATTTATCGCCCAACCACGAAGCTTACGCTTCCCCGATATTCTTCCAACTTGAAGAATGCCTGACCCTGCATGAAAAGTTTAGCAAGAGAACAACCTGCAAGGTGGAATCTAGTGCGTGCCCATACATCAACATGCAATTTCTATCTACAAATTAGAAAAGAAAGTGCAAGATCTATGCTAGGAATGGTAGAGAGTGAAATCATAAGAGTTCATTCATACATACATAATGAACCATATTGCTTGGCCAAGCATAATAAGTGTGTTGCAACAACAACAAACAATAGGTTTGGTAAAGAAAACCTATACTCTTTGAACTCCATTTTGAGACCCGTCTCTGGAAGGTAACTTTCTAATATAACAACTATCTACCTTCTAGCAACAACTACCCATAGGTGCTCTAGTCAACTAAGGTATCACTATTCTGTTCTAGTATTTAAAATATTCTTTCACACATGTCTTCAAAAGAAGAAACAAAATACAAATATATACTCTAAACAAAAATCATTCTATGTTTCATAGAGTATTTTTACAATTAGTCATATCATTCTTATGACCTTTTTCTACTTAACATCTTAAGCATTTTCCCTTTTAAAATGTACTAAAAACAAAAGAAGGTATGTCACAAGTATGTGTATGTACATAGACGAAGTCTATGTGCATACACATATATGTGCCTAATAATGTTAAAGTTTGTGCATACATTATGAAATAACCATTATTCAGATTGCAATCTTTAAATAGTATTCTAATTGATGTTTCATTGTCAAAATAAATATTCTAAGCAAGTCTATGCTAGCAGTTTCTCACTTACTATTATACTCTAACATTGTTGTTTCCACAAGAACATTCATTGCTTTAACAAAACAAGTATGTTTCCTACTAAACAGTCATAAAGTAAGTTGTTTACATGCTAAACAACCTTAAATCAAGTTGTTTACATATTAATATTCATTGTTTTAACAAAACAAGTATTGTTTCCTACTAAACAGTCATAAAGTAAGTTGTTTACATATGTGCATTCATTGTTTGAAGCATGTTTCCTATTGTTAGTTAAAAAGTAGTTGTTCCTACCAAAATCATAAGCAAGCTGTTTCTAGCTATAATGATATCTTTTCAACAAAACATAAGTTGTTTGCAAAAAATATCTATTGTTTACATCAATACATTTCTGATTTCAAACTAAATAGATTATAATAAAGAAAAATAATGTCATTTACTCAATTAGTTGTCTCAAGCTTTTTACATGCACATGAATCTCTTACAAGTATATGTTCTTTGTTACTACTTAATGGTTTTCCATTAGAATAAAAATAAACAAATCAAATAGCCTGTCAATCTTAAGAATAGAACGCCTATTATCCATCTTGAATAATTTCACCGGAATTACTATGAGCAACCTTAATAATATATAAAAACCATATCGACATGCTTGTCGAGGAAGAAAAATGCAATGAATTTGAGTATCAAACATAAATTTTTCCTAACAAGATGCAACAAAAAACCAAGGTTGCTCTGGATTCAAACCATGTCTATGGTTGGGTACTTCTTTCCTTATCCTCAAGATAATTCAAAATTTTCCCTTATGGGAATTATGGTTTATCTCTTAATGCATGTTGTTCTCTACGATATGCATAATCATGCCTAAATTTAATCAAATAAATTCCTATCGATCAAGGAGATCAACCTTACAAGATTACAATGGAACCCAATGCAAATATGTTCTCCACATTTCTTAACAAAGAATAATTTTCCCTTAACCATTATCGACATAGCTAATAATGGAAGGCAGTATGCTTAAAAAACACGCCAATACTTAACAAAAGTATTACAGAGGATTATATCCTCTTTTCATGGGTTCAATAGGAAAACCTCAATAGAAATTAACACTAAATAGTTTTCTTTCAATCAAAATATAGTCTCTGATAGCCATGGTATGGCTTATACTACTGAGAAAACTTTCTTACAGTTGCTTCTTAGGGTTTGATGCCTCGTTCTAGCATAAAAGGCTAGCTAGATGACACTATAAAACTATGCAGGTCATAAGCCATGCGATTCCCTAGATCGGTGGTTGCTTATTCTAGACCATCAACTCAAGCCGAGACAAACACAAATAGAAACTTATATATCACTGTGCTTCAGTTTTACCAACAATGCAGTACCAAATGCTAGATAAGTGAAATACAGGATAAGGAAATCAATAATATTTTGATAAACAAGTTACCTTCAAAGGACGAACCTTTTTGATCAAGCTTTCCTCAAAATTTCCCTACGTCTGTGTCTCTTTTCTTTTTCACTTCTTGTCTATTTCTTCTAAATTGATCCCCCTTCTTTTCTCCCCAAGACTTTCATATGAAATGGTAATCTTACCATTTCTTGCATGCGGCTGGGTGTGAACATTATGGCTTTTCCTGCCATAGCCATCACTGCCCTCTAATTTTGGACATTGTCTTAAATATTTTTTTGCAGGCCACGTTCATCGTGAGCTTTCCTTGTAATATTCATTGATTTCCCACTATCTAATTCATTACATATGAGTTATCAACTTAATTTCAATTCAAATTCGATTATGAATACATATGTATATGTACATATATATATTTTTGTATCTCTATGCATTTAAATTATTTCATTCACATCTTATCATGTATTCAAATAATGTATATATATATTTATATATATGTGTGTGTGTATGTATATGTTTTTAAATAAAAAAAATCATATACGAGTTGCTAGTTTAGAGTGACACAAAGGTTCCATACACTATCATTTTAATTAAGAAACTTGAAACTTCATTTCGAGCTTCTTTACATATATATGTTCCTACACTAAAGAATAGAATTTTCTTTACAATGCTCATTTTAGTTCCTTCAGATCACAAGGTTTGAATAGACAATTGAATCTACTAACCATTCATTTGCAAGCACTAAAACAATTCAAATTAGAAAAATTTTGCTTTCTCATATATGCAAATCAATGAAATGCCAGTCATCATACCATTGTGGTGTGTGCACCTAGATTCCAACTGGTTTACTATTCGATCTAGCTAAACAATCCTACTTCAACCATGTTCTCATCCTTCAACCTGTCACCCTACAACTGCACACACTTGCACTTGCAAATTAATCAGTAACATTCAATTCTTGATGACATATAAAATGATTTTCAAAAACTCACAAAGTCAACATCAGTCAACTCCTTTCATTAAATTTTTGAATATTCCAGAATCTCCATTTAATATTTAATTAAATTTCATCAATAATTCAATTTTCCATATTTAAATAAATATGCAATAAAATTGGGTTATGATAGAAGTTGTCCTGATCTTCTCCTGGCTAGCTGCTTGAGTCTTCTTGGAGTAGATTCAACTTGTGCAACTAGTGCATGAAATTATGTGACTCTTCTATTTTCTCTGGAGGTAGATATTGATTTGTTGGAGGCTAACTCAATCTTTTCAAGAACTTTAGCTATTTCAAAGTAAGTTCCAAACCTATGTCTGCTGGGGTCTTGAGGGCTATTAATCAACATTTCAATGCAACCAACATCATAGTCCTTCTCAATCTCATATCCAAACTCAAGTATCCATGAATTTCTTGGTTCAACTGCCTTGATAATGCAGCTATCAGTGGTTCCCAGAAATGTTATGTCATTCTTATACTTTGTAATCAATTCTCTCAGAATTCTCCTTCTTCTATTCATCTATCTCTGGAATTTACGAAAGAATGCAACAAAGGAATCTCCTTGTGCATCCAAATCCCTAATGCTTCTCATCAATTCCTTAATCTGATAAGTGACTGGTGTAGTATTTTCCCAACTGACTTCACCAATTTTAGGAATCTTCATCATAAAATAGAAGATTAAGCATAAGACTAGTCTACCATACCTAAAGGTACAATCCTTCCCCTTGATATCTTTCAGATTCTTCAACAATTGTTGCCAGAGTAGATCACAAAGATCATATTCTATTTTTTTCTCAATCATTTCCAATGCAAGATCAATTGCAGTAGTGTAGACATTGTTATCACCAAGAATCAACAGTGAAATAACTAGAATTGCATATTGGATTGCTGAGATGGTGATTTCAGCACGCCTGTTCCTTATTAATCATGTTCCTCTATCAAGATTACATTTAAGGGTTGGTCCGGAGGATGATAAGCTAGTAACATCCCTAGTCACCTCTCTGGTTATTGCATATGATTTTTCAAGCCACACATGTTCATTATGAATTTTTTTGAGATCCATTCTGATACTTCTTTCTTCTCTACTAAAGTCCGAAAAGAAATTCCATACATCCAATTTCATTTTTGTAAGTACATTGTATTATGGTTTCAGAATACGATCATTTCTAGTTAATTCTCTAAGCCATATATGTGATCCTTTCCTTAGGTAGATTCTTCTAATTTCCAGTGAATATATGTTCCAACATCTTCAATTGGTACAACACCAAGAGGGATATCTGAAAAAGCACCAACATGATCGAGTTATAGGGTTTTAACTAGATATATTTTAAGTCATGGTTTTGGTCTCACATAATTATCTATGATTCAAGGTATATCCATTTCTTTTGATAAAATTTGACAAATAATTTAGATGAAACAGTGTATAGCAATAGTAACTTACCTTTTCCTTTCCAACCAAAGCCAAATTATGAATTTTTGCTATATAAAATTGCTTTGGTTTCTTCAAGCTTCTTCTGCATGCTACTTTCCTTTCACAAATTTCATTCAACGAATGAATATTATTTGACACATTCAAATTTATTTCTTTCATCCCAATTGCCTCTACAATAAATGCTTTATATCGCAAGTAGATGTCCTCAAAATTTGTGTAAACTTCCATCCTTTCAAACTCTACAGAATTCATTCTTCACACATGTGTGTCTGCAAATTTCTTTCACATGAAATCTGAATTCGTTATTCCAATAAATGTATTCATGTCATGATATGACATCATATTTTGAAAGAGGGCTCATTAAATATTTTGATTATTGCTCCCCCTTAGGCACTGCCTGGATCAATTTTTTATGGGCGTATCTGTACCAGAGAACGACATAGCTTTTGATTCTACTTGACTTTCAAATGCTCCTTCCTTTCTCCAATTTTTTTCCATTTCCTTTTCAACTTCTATCAGATCAATCTTAATGATCTGTTCATGTCTTTTTATTAGATTGCTACATCTCATATTTCTACTTCTATAGTCTTTGGCAAAGTGTTTTGGATTGTTGCAATTATGACAGACAACATTCTTCCAGCCAAATTGTCCTTTATTCATCCTAAACTTGCATTGATTAACCTTGTGTCCAAATAAATTGTAGTGATAGTAGTAGCCATGGAATGTCTTGTTCAACTTCTGATTTTTATATTTCTCAACTTTATGTCCAATCCTCTTTCATTCAAAACATTAACTGAGAATTGATAGAGTATCATTCATTGTATTTTCACAATCTTTTTCCCTATGTCCAAATATTTTGTAGGAATAACATACACTATTAAAAGATAAGTACATTTTAGCATTAGGTTGTCTAATAGGAGTCCTTTTGGTACTACTTCTTGGGTTCTTGAATTGTCCACCATTGCTATGAGTCTTCATATCAAGAGGTTGATTTTCTTTTGAGCTTTATCCTTCTTCAAATCCTAGACCTCTTTTATCCATATTAGTTCTCTGAGAAGTAATCAACTCATCAAGCATTGTAGTGCTTGCCTTGAATTTATCATCATGCCTTCTCGCCTTTTCCAGATCTAATTTTAGAGTTACCACTTCTTGCTCAAGCTTTGCATGTTCATCTGTCTTCCTTTGAATTTCAGCTTTCTGACATTCTTCAATCTTTCTATTTTCTTCCAAATGTTCTTTTAGTCTAGTGATGTCCTCATCTGCTTTCTTTAATTGATCACTGACTTCTCCATACCTTTCCCTTAGATTCTTGATGCACTCGTTTGCTTCCTTCAGTCTATCCTTCAAATCTTCATTTTCTCCTATATGCTCAACATAGATCTCTTCCGAAGGAATAAGAATTTTTTTATCTTCCATGTAATCAAATTCTAGGACCTTCCTCAAGTTGTTAGGCTTCTTCAGAGGAACCAAGCTCTAATACCAATTGTTGAACATTCAAAATATTGAGAGGGGGGGTGAAACAATATTCCATAAAACTATTCACATAAAGTTCTTTTAAACATTACCAAAAATTTGAATTAATCAACAAGAGAAACCATGGAATCAAGACAATACATGAACACCAATATTTTAATGTGGAAAACCCAAAATGGGAAAAACCACGGTGAGGATTAGCTCACAATATAATATATCTGGATATAGAATATTACAATGGCTCACTGTTCTTAAATGGCTCACATCTAGAGTACAAAAGTTATGGCTCACTGCCAAAGATACAAAATGTTATGGCTCACTACCAAAGGTATGAACTAATAAAGAATTCACCTTCCTCGTGTTGGAGTTCAGTTCTGGTGAAGCACAGAGCGGGTGCATGGAGATGGGTAGCCAATTTGTGGCCACTTTTTAATTTTTTTTTTGAAAAGTCATAACATGAGCGCGTTATAATGCGCTCATGTTATGGCTTGTTGTGCTGAGCCTAAGACGCGGCCACAACGAACCCATAATGCAAGCGCGTTATAACACACTTGCATTATGACATGTTAAAAAAAGAAAAGAAAAGTGAAACACATTCATTCTTGCATTTCAACTGTGTTTTTTGTTGTGTCCACAACCAAAACCCCCATTTTTCATGCTCACATTCTAGGAGGAGGTATTTTGCAAAAATATTCATCAATGGTTGTTATTTCATCACAAGGATGGCACCACGATGACGGGGAGGTGTGAGAGGTAAGGATTGTTTTCTTTTTGTTTTGAATTTGTTAGTTTTAGGTTGTATTTGATATTTATTTTTTTGAATTTGTAGGAGATGGAAATCAACCTACAAACCCTCAAAATCCTCAAAAAGAAGAGAAACCAAATCCTCAACAACGAAATCAACTACAACAACAACCTCCTCCACCAATCGCTCAACACCCTCTTGACACTCAACAAAATTTAATGAATGAAATTGAGAACAACAAAAAAAATTTGAGGATTTAATCAGTAGGTTGAGTGATCCAAATGGTTCAATTGCGGAAAGAATGACCTTGGAAAATTCATTGAAAGATATGTTAAAAAATGT
Organism: Sequoia sempervirens; assembly: GCA_007258455.2. Taxonomy (NCBI): domain Eukaryota; kingdom Viridiplantae; phylum Streptophyta; class Pinopsida; order Cupressales; family Cupressaceae; genus Sequoia; species Sequoia sempervirens. The sequence continues at coordinate 55,788 of VDFB02271645.1, forward strand.
AGATTCAATTAGAAAACAAATAACTAGATGGCAAGATAAGAGGTAGGTGGCTAGGGCTTATTACATGGATAAACTATCATATAAAGATGTAAAGGATTTAGAAATTACAAAAGGTGATTTGTGCTCATTATTCACTAACCCATGCACAAATAAAAATCTTACCCTCAATGCGAAGAGGTTTCCTATTCATTGGTGCTACCACCAATAGATTAGGAACTATTTTTATGATAGGTGGTACATGGTTTTTGATTACCCACCATGCAACAATTGTGAAGTCCCGCAGTGTTTCCTTAGGAAACTATACAGTGAGTTCATATTGAACAAAATCCCAAATCATTTTGATATGAAAGAGTTCTAGGGGAGAGGTGGGGGGTCGGCTCAGGATAGACCCGATGCAAAACTAGATCCTACATGGCAAGGGAGACGAGATCTCGCTAGGCCGCCTCATGAGCACGTTGTTATGCCTTCCATTGTGAAGGAGAGTGCTGACATAGAGACATTGCAGGTGATCAACACTTTGACCCAGAGTGTCATCTAGCATATTAGCCCTATTCTACAATGCCATCTAGGGGAGTCTTTGAGCGGTGGCCTTCAAACCCATGTGTGTCAATCTTGCATGGTGACTTGTTCATATGACCCCACTGACATTCAGGAGGCTACTATGCAGGATCCATCTACAACTATGGAGATGGACAAGGCAACTGGAATTTTGCATGAGGTGTATGGCATTAATACTCAGGTTAAAGTTATCATGTTCATTGAATTTAATTTATTAAATTTTAATTTTGAAATGCAAGATTAACTAATTTAGTTTTATGATTTTAATAATATTGCATGGTCATAGTGTTGAGACTAGATACACCGGCCCTACACCTACTTATTTCTATAGTACACCTATCGGTGGGGTATGTAACTAGTAAACAATTGTAAATTTATTACATGTTAATAACATTGTTTTATGAATGGTATTATAATATGTGATTTCAGATGTTGAACAAGCTAATATTGGAGGTTTCAAGGGAACACCTCCTAGTGCCAGTGGATTTACTCAAACCTACACACAGGTAATAGAATAAAGAGTTTAACTAATGAATTGTACTTAATAGATTTGTGTACTTTGTATTCATATCATTGATTACGTTGCATTGCACATCATTCAAACTCAAAACATTACTTCACATTCCATAACTAACAACTAGATGTTGATAGATGAAAATATTTCAATTACAATATAGTTGTTTAGAAAGTCAACATAAGCAGTGATGCAAATACTGCACATAGCATAAATAATAAGTCTAGGAGCAGCTTCCAATTGCATTTGCTTGTCATGGCATTCCATGAGACCACTTTTTACTACTTGAAATCTTTTCAAATAGTTCACTGCCTTGTCTATGCTATGGATGCTTGGAAGGAATATATGAAAGAATAATAGTAAGCAATATCATAGACAAGGCAATGAGTTTTTTGAAAAAATGCCTCAAAGACTCAATCTTTCCAATAACAACTTACATCGATGGATCATATCATTTTTAAAAATTTCACAACCTTTCCAATTTCCTACAATGACTCAATAACCTCTACAACTACTTTGACCCTTGGCATTCCATGCCTTTACACCTTTTTTGCATTTTTACAACATTTGAAATTGACAACTTTGTCAATATTTTGCAATTTTGCACTTTATGCCTAAATTAACTAACTAAGACTATTACAACCTCCAAAATGGCTATTTAAGCCTTATTACATCATCAAAACACCTTAACCAATTCAAACTCATAAATTTTCCTCATGGAGGCATGTGCTTGCAAAGGTGCACCTACACGACAAACTATGGATGCTTGGAAAAAATCTATCAAAGCATAATAGTAAGCAATAACATAGACAAGGCAGTTAGTAGTTTGAAAAAATGCCTCAAAGAAATGTGGTCTCATGGTGATGGAATTCCATTCCATCACCATGAGACCACATTTCTTCGAGGCATTTCTTCAAACAACTCACCACCTTTTCTATGATACCATATTTTCGATACATGTGTACCAAATAATTTTATCAAAGTACTCACTTCCTTGCTGCTATGGCTAAAAACCTAAAATAGGTGCTTTCCAACAAACTATGGATGCTTGGAAAAATATCTTTCAAAGCATAATAGTAAGCAATAATACCATAAAGAAGGCAATGAACTGTCTGAAAAAATGCTTGAAAGAAATGTGGTCTTATGGTGATGGAATGCCATGATGTGCATTTGTTTGTAATGGCATTCCATCACCACGAGACCCCATTTCTTTGAGGCATTTTTTCAAACAGTTCATTGCCTACTCTATGCCACCACAGTTATCGTACATGTCTACAAAAGAATTTGATCAAACAATTCACCGACTTGCTGCTATGGGTAAAAGCCTAAAAACACATCCTTTCAAACAAGATATGGATAGGGAAAATAGTAAGCATGATAGTCAGAAATATATAGTTTAATAAGTACTCAAAATTTTGTTCATTATCTCATACATTATAAGTCATGACGTGGATCACTATTGTAGTTTTATTTTCAGATGTTGCAAGTCAAAACACCTTCGAATGTGATGAGGGAAATGGAGATCGGTGTTTCATCTGCTATACAATCCTTGATGGCTCTGACATGGGAGGTATGAAGCAAATTACTAAATTTCAATTTACATTCATTGTTATAGATGTTAGTTAGTGAAAAAGAAAACCATTATTGAATCATAGTTTAATTTCTATTTGGATGGTTTATACAGGGCTTCAGTACACCTCGGCCTAGGCATGTGAATATTTCCCTTGTGGAGAGTGATCATCAGATGGCGGTAAGCAATTATTTTGTTAAATATATCATTTTTTATAATGTAATTTCTATATATTAATGTCTTCTTATTGTAACAGATAAAACTTCACCGAGAACTAAACACTAGGAGGAGCAGTAGGAGCATGCCTTGAGCATAGCAGAAATGGGTGGCAGATGTATCACCATCCGATCAACAAGCAAAGGGAAATAGTTTATTTTGTGAGCATGGAGAGCAATGAATTTTGATTCAAGAGCCCTTTGTTGTATTCCTCCATGGTAGTTTTGTACATATTTTGTATTGGATATATTTGACATTGTATGCCTATATGGTATTCTCGTAAGCCTATATGGCTATTTTGTACCTATATTTCATACTTATATCGACATATATTGATGTATGCCTACATGGCTATTTGGTTAATACGAGTCTTTTTTATCGATGGCGTCCATATTTGCATTCTAAATTGATGGTTCAATAGATATGAGTTACGTGTATTCAAGTGTATACTTTACAACTTACGTGTATACTTTGTGATTTACATGTGTTCCAGTGTATACTTTGTAACTTAGGTGTTTTCATGCGTATACCTTGTATTCGTGCATATACTTTGTATTAATTTGTGTATACTATGTAGTGTATACTTCAAGGCTTACATGTTTTTGAGTACTTGTGCTTCCTTTATTCACATGTACATGCTTGGCTTATTCACATGTATACTTATTAATTGGTTAGCCCTAGTATTGATCATTGTTGTCCTTCATGGTTTGTCTTGAATATTAATTGATTGATGCTAAAAAAATTTATCTAAAAGAAAAAAACACATTTTCAATTGGTATTCCATGAAATGATTCATAAAAAGATTTGAATATATTTAATCCCTTGATTAAAAAAACTCAATTAGGCAAAGGATACATAATCTTCACAACACTTGCAAAACATAATATTCAAAGTAGATGAAGTAGTTAACTTCTTGACACATTATCATACAAACATTTATCTTCAGTAGTCTTTAAACATTTTCACAACATAATCCTGATAGTGCAAAATGAATTGTTATGTTCTTGATGCGTCACCATATAGACACGTTGAAAGATTTATATGTCAACTTTTTGTAATATTATTTCTTGTATATGAAATGGACTGGGGAGAAAGCAAGTTATAATTTATAATACAAATAATAAATGGACTCAACGCTATCCTAGACCCCTAAATAGGTCTATTTAACAAAGCAACCCCCTCTCAATCACTCTTCCAATTGAAAAACACCATTGGTAAGCATTTACCAGTATGAAAATCCATAATTTTTAGGGCGTGATTGGCCCTCTAACCCCACTATCCTCTAAACCCTCACTTTTCTCAAATTTCACTAGGATTTATTGAAACCCCATATCCAGACATCATACAAACTCAAAACCTCTTCCAACACTCTTCATTCTACATGCACAAACTTAATTGACCACCAAATTATGTTGCCCCAGGTTGACTTTACCCATTTTTACTCCCTCAACCCTCTTTTTTTCATTCAAAACCCCTCTTTTCCCAAGTAGGGCATCATGCCATAACATAATTTTGACCTCCCTTCTCCTTGCAAACCATTTGAACACATTAAATTCCACAACCTCACCTTATTTCCAACCTATTCTAACTTATTCTCAAGCAATTTCTTCTTTTCACCTGGTCTAGCCTTGCTTTTAAGGCCTAAATTCTAAATTTTGAACAGGGGCAACATTAGTAATCTCTTCCAATGCCTTTACCAATGCTATTTTCTTATTTTTACTCCCTATCTTACTTACATAATTGACTCAAATGACCCCACACTAACTCAAAACTAAAATCAAGATTACAAAATAGCCTATCATGGCCTTATTTGAGATTATAATGACCAAAACCATTGAACTAGACCTTCTTCATCAAATGGAGGAACAAGGTGCTCTGTACCAATGATCATACGCTTTTTGTGTGGAATACTCAGACTTCTAAACTATTGTGTGTATGTTTCTCTTTTCGATTGTTTTGCATGCCATCATAAGGGATCAAGCTGGTTGAATGTAGCTCAGAGAAATTCCGTGTGTTTGGGTACGAAAGAGGACCATGCCTAGCGTAAACCTACCCATCGAGACACGTTGAAGCAAGTTTTTTGGTCACACGAATTGAAAAATGAAAGTTGCACCACTTTGCAACTTTACACTGCTTCCATTTGACACTTTTTCCATCAAGTGAAAACTAGACACCATAGGAAAACAACTTCAAGATAACAAAAACTCGAGAGAGTTTATTGTAGAGGGACCCAACGCAAACCTGTAGGGTTAGATGGAGAGTTTGTAAGAGTCACAGTTTTTGAGTAATAGCCCATCAAAGTTTGCTTCCCTTTTGCACTTTGGACCCTTAAGGGATCAAGCTGGTTAAACGTAGCTCGAAGCGATTCCACGTATTTGGGTGTGAAAGAGGACCATGCTTGGTGTAAACATACCCATATAGATGCATTCAAACAGCCCGTTTGGCCACACGAGTTGCAGAATAAAAGTTGCACCACTTTGCAACTTTCAATTACTTGTATTTGACAACCTTTTTTCCAAATGAAAATCCGCCACCACAGGAAAACCACTTCGAGATAGAAAAAATGAGAAAGGTTTTTATAGAGAGTCCCAATGCGATCTTGTAGGATTAGATGAGAAGTTTCTAAGCATCATAGTATCCAAGTAAGAGCATGCTGAAGTTTGCAACCATTTTGCACTTTGGACTCTTAAGGGATCGATTCGGTTGAACGTAGCTCAGAGTGATTTTGTGTTTTTGGGTGTGAAAGAGGACCATGCCTAGCATAAAAATACCTATTCAAACATGTTGGAACAATCTGTTTGGTCACATGAGTTGCAAAATGAAAGTTGCACCACTTTGCAACTTTGCACTGCTTGCATTTGACACTTTTTCCATCAAGTGAAAATCCGCCACCATGGGAAAACCACTCTAAGATAGCAAAAACCAAGAAAGGTTTTTGTAGAGGGGCCCAATGCGATCCTATAGGATTAGACGAGAAGTTTCTAAGTATCATGGTATCCGAGTAACAACATGCAGAAGTTTGCAGCCATTTTACACTTTGGACTCTTAAGGGATCGATCCGGTTGAATGTGGATCAAAGTGATTCCACCCATAAACATACCTATTCGAACACGTTGGAATAGTCTGTTTGGTCATATGAGTTGCAGAATGAAAGTTGCACCACTTTGCAACTTTGCATTGCTTGCATTTGACACTTTTTCCATCAAGTGAAAATCTGCCACCACGGGAAAACCACTCTGAGATAGTAAAAAATGAGATAGGTTTTTTTAGAGGGCCCAACATGATCCGATAAGATCAAGCGAGAAGTTTCTAAGTGTCATAGTATCCGAGCAATAGCATGCTGAAGTTTGCACCATTTTGCACTTTAGACTTTTAAAGGATCGATCCAGTTGAACGTAGCTCAAAGTGATTTCGTGTGTTTGAGTGTGAAAGAGGACTATTCCTAACATAAAAATACATATTCATATATGTTGGAACAGTCTGTTTGGTCACACGAGTTGCAAAACAAAAGTTGCACCACTTTGCAACTTTCAACTACTTGACAACTTTTTTCCCAAGTGAAAATCCACCACCACGGGAAAACCACTTTGAGATAGTGACAACCGAGAGGTGTTTTTAGAGGGGCCCAACATGATCCCATAGGATCAGATGATAAGTTTCTAAGTGTCACGGTATTTGAGTAACAACATGCTGAAGTTTGCACCATTTTCAGTTTAGACTCTTAAGGGATCAATCCGATTGAACGTAGCTCAGAGCGATTCCGCGTGTTTGGGTGTGAAAGAGGACCATGCCTAGCATAAAAATACCTATTCGGATGTGTTGGAACAGTCCGTTCGGTCACACGAGTTGTAGAATAAAAGTTACACCATTTTACAACTTTCAACTACTTGCATTTGACAACTTTTTCCCCAAGTGAAAATCCGCCACCACGGGAAAACCACTCCGAGATAGTAAAAATAAAGAGAGGTTTTTGTAGAGGAGCCCAATGCATTCCCATAGGATTAGATAAGAAGTTTCTAAGTATCACGGTATCTGAGTAACAACATACTGAATTTTGTAGCATTTTGCACTTTAGACTTTTAAGGGATTGATCTAGTTGAACTTAGCTCAAAGCGATTCCGTGTGTTTGGGTGAAAAAGATGACCATTCCTAGAATCAACATACATATTCAGATGCGTTAGAATAGTTTGGTTGGTCACACGAGTTGCAGAACGAAAGTTGCACCATTCTGCAACTTTCAACTACTTGCATTTGACAACTTTTTCCTCAAGTGAAAATCTGCCACCATGGGAAAACCACTTGGAGATAGCGAAAATCGAGAGAGATTTTTGTAGAGGGGCCTAATTCAATCCCATAGGATCAAATTAGAAGTTTCTAAGTGTCACAACATCTGAGTAACAACATGCTGAAGTTTGCAACCATTTTGCACTTTAGACTCTTAAGGGATTGATCCAGTTGAACATAGCTTAGAGTGATTCCACGTGTTTGGGTGTGAAAGAGGACCATTCCTAACGTAAACGTACTTATTTGGATGTGTTGAAACAGTCCATTTTGTCACATGAGTTGCATAACGAAATTTGCACCACTTTGCAACTTTGCACTGCTTGCATTTGACACTTTTTCCATCAAGTGAAAACTAGACACCATGGAAAAACCACTTTGAGATAGTGAAAATCGAGAGAGGTTTTTGTAGAGGGGCCCAGCATGATCCCATAGGATCAGACAAGAAGTTTCTAAGAATCACAGTATCCGAGTAATAGCATGCTAAAGTTTGTAGCATTTTGCACTTTGGACTCTTAAGGGATCGATCTGGTTGAACGTAGCTCAGAGCGATTCCGTATGTTTAGGTGCAAAAGAGGACCATTTCTAGTGTAAAAATACCTATTCAGATGTGTTGGAACAGTTCGTTTGGTCACACGAGTTGTAGAACAAAAGTTGCACCATTTTGCAACTTTCAACTAGTTGCATTTGATAACTTTTTCTCCAAGTGAAAATCCGCCACCACGGGAAAACCACTTTGAGATAGTGAAAAATGAGAGAGGTTTATGTAGAGGGGCCCAATGCGATCCCATAGGATTATATGAAAAATTTCTAAGCATCACGGTATCTGAGTAACAACATTCTGAAGTCTACAGCCATTTTGCACTTTGGACTCTTAAGGGATCGATCTAGTTGAACATAGTTCAGAGCGATTCCACGTGTTTGGGTGTGAAAGAGGAGCATGCATAGCATAAATGTACCTATTCGTACGTGTTGGAACAATCCGTTTGGTCACACGAGTTGTAGAATAAAAGTTACACCACTTTGTAACTTTGCATTGCTTGCATTTGACACTTTTTCTATCAAGTGAAAAATAGACACTACGGGAAAACACTCTGAGATAACAAAAACTGAGAGAGGTTATTGTAGAGGGTCCCAATGTGATCTTGTAGGCTCAGATGAAGATTTTGTAAGCACCATGGTTTCTGATTAATACCCCGTCAAAGATTGTTGCCCTTTTGTACTTTGGACCCTTAAGGGATCGAGTCGGTTGAATGTAGCTCAGAGCGATTCCGCATGTTTGGGTGTGAAAGATGACCATGTCTAGCATAAATGTACCATGCCTAGCATAAATATACCATGTACTTAGAAGATCAATAAAATTCATTGTTTCCTTGAACTGTACGGTTTTGTACAGGGTGATTGTGTTCTCTTTTTCAATCTCTTTGTGTTTTCACAGACCCAATACATATTTATAAACCCATTTTAATGTTAGGGTGCTTATTTGGTGAAAAGGAATAAGTTTTATGAGGTTTGTGTTTCCTCCCTTGTAGATTTTGATGGAAAAGGGCATGAAAAATGAGGTTTCACCCTAGGGTTTGATAAAATATTGCATGTAGTTGGGTGATTGTATTTTGAGTTTGTGTAGGTGATTTTAAGAAGGTATGAGGTGGTGGTATGTTTTGTTAAGGTGTGGAACCATTCCTTTCAATAAACCCCCTCATACTAGCATAAAATAAGGTTTTTGTGGTTTGGCATGGTGGAATGAGTTTTCCTTGAGACAAATTATGGATTTGAGGGTTTGGATACATGAGAATTGTTGCCCCAACAATTTCAGGGGTTGTTGAATGTTTAAAGGTATGTTCCTTTGTAAATTAGGCCTAGTTAGCCTAATGAGAACAACGAAGGTCATTTTTGATGCACATGTTCCAATACAGTCACTATTGATTTTGAAGTATGTGTTGTAACTCAATAATGACTATCTAGACCAGTCATTTGTTTGTGAAGTCATTTGAGAAGTTTGTGAGAAAAGGTCTAAAACTAGGGTTTGTTGACCTACTAGACAAGGAAAAGTGAAGGGTTAAAATTGAAGAGATAGAGAGTTGTTAGTTGAAACTTTGTGTGAAACTCATTCATTTGAGTTTTTGTGAAGATTGACACCCCTTGCCTACATATTCAAATTGAAAAACACCTAATTTCAATCCATTCCATCGACCTACTTAACCCTAAATCCATGGAATGGAAATCTTATCACTTAATGGACTCTCAAAACCCTATTTTGAGGGTTACAAACCAGTTATGATAAAGGAAAAGGAAAAAGTTCCGCAAATACAGAAAACATCATCCTTTATTTACTAATTTTTTAATTGTGCAACTAATACAAGTTTTTCATTTTTACACCAAATAACATCTTTTGTGCAATATCACTTCTCTAATCACCTAATGACCTCTTTGAGACTTTGAATACATCACATATGACCTTCACATGACCTTTTTCACATTGTTTACATTTCAAAATTCAAATTTTGCAAATTTTCCTATTGAAGGTATTTAGAGAACAAGGTGCTCCTGCACCAAAGATAAACTCCAAAATTATAATATTTGAGTAAATCTCATTACACTGCCTTAGGTACTTTGTTCTCAAAGATCTTTTACAATGTCACTCATACATTCAAGATTTTCTTTAAATTTCTACATCATAGGTGCTCATTATGAGGTTAACTTGAATTGAGTAACTTGAGATTCCCTCGCTAAGCTTCACACACTCTTTTATAATGGCTTCAAATCATAATGGAGATTTTTCAAGATCATCAAAATAAAGATGTTGCATTGCTTTTTTGGCTGAGATTCTCTTTGATGGCTCATAAATCAACATTTTCTACAACAAGAGACCAATCAATTTTTAGTAGTTTACTTACAAACACGCAAAGTAAAAGAGAAAAAGAAAGAGCATCGAAAATGGAAATGAAATGAAAATAGATGGAAGGCACTTACAGATAGGCATGCCAATCTCTCAACTTAGTCACTCCTGGTCATACATCTTCACTGGGACTTCCAAGATATCTATTGCACACAACACCTCTCATGAATAGACTAAGTTGAAATTTGAGATGCTCTTATAATATCTACATCATAGTTGTTCATGATAAGGTTAATTTCAAATGAATAACTTGAAATTCCCTCACCAAAATTTGCACACATTTTTGTAATGGCTTAAAATCGTGATTGAGATTTGTCAAGATCATCAAAATAAGGATGTTGCATTGCTTTTCTAGCTAAGATTCTCTTAGATGGCTCATAAATATGCATTTTTTGCAAGGGGACACCAATCAATTTTTAGTAGGTTACTTACAAATAGGAAAAGTAAAAGAAGATGATAGCATTGCCATCAAAAAAATTAATGTGCATACAAGTATAAATTAATAAGAACCGATATGCATACTTACAAATTATTTCAATGAACCATCTTGGTTTTCTCTACTATATATTGTGTCAAGTATTGCCTCATAGTCAGACTCATGAACCTTCCACAAGACCTTGTTCAAAGGTCTACCCCCATATTTGGTCAAATGAACATTGGATTCTATGAAAAGGTTTGAGTAATGAAGAATATTACGATGCATGTCAAAGTCCTAAAACAACCAATGTTTAACACTCTTATGTGGGTACCTTCTAAGCCACGTTCCAGTAACAACAACTGAGCCTGTAGGGTATTCAATGTTTTCTCCATCTATAACTAGGGCCTCCAATTTCTTTTTGGCCTCAACACAATGACACAAGTAATAGTCCATTCCCTCTTTGTTGTCTTCATTTGCAATAATTGCATAAACTTCCCCTGCATTGATATGTGTAGAAAATCTCTTGAAATTAGTCAACATTACAAATACACTACAAAGTAATATAACAATATGGAATTTCAAAAACTAAGCAAGCAGATATATTACCTAGTTGAACTAGATCTGATAAGTGGTCAAAGTCGACCGATGATTCCATCTATGTTAGTTCCAATGTTGTCAGAGGGTGATACATGTGAAGTGGGCTAAGATAACTTGTCAACCATTTGTCAACCCACTCCCCTAACTCACAATCATTCTAGGCTTTCATTGTACATGAAGAAAAAAAGCATGCCATCTTTCGTGTATCGATACTCCATGAACCTACATTTGAGCTAAGGAAAGAGTGTAGCTCACTCGATCTTGTTAGTGTACAAAAATACTCATATGGTGCAATGTTAGTATCATCCATCAACCAAAAATATCTATGAAATAAAGACATACCTTCATTACTTGGACCCATTGAAGCATTAGACCACTTGATGATTGATCTTGCATCTGCCAACTTTGCACTGTCTTTATACTTTAACTCTTCTCGTGTTAGTATGCAATTCACAACATATAGAACAATAAACATCATAATGGTTAGAGAATTCAATATGTAGTCTACAACAACAAGTAGCATGTGTGTGATTTATCTTGACATAAAAAGGTTTAAGCATTTCAAAAAATATTTGAAAAATACTAATTTGAGGATAATCCATTTGAAATTTATGAAAAAGTTGGGTTTTATTCATATCCAAAAAATGTTTTGGATGTGGCTCACAGTTTTGACTACCGATTCTCCTTCTTACCACATACCTTTGATTCAGAGATGGCCTTGTGTTATTCTTTCAATACTCTTCAATTAGTGTTCTCAATGCTTCAACAACTTTTTCATCTTTTTGTGGCAGCCTCCTTGAGAATGCCCATAATTCATTTGAATCGGTGCCCTCAATTCTTTGCCACCTTTGAACGTCCCTCGTTTGAACCCCTTAATCTCAACCATTTTCAAAATAAATTAGTAGTCTAGAAAGTAGACTTGGAGCACTTGAATCCTTCTTTTTGTTCCATCTCAAAATTTTGAGTATAAGAATCCTCAATTAAGGTCAATATTTCTTGATTTCAAAAAAAAAGTGGCCACTTAAGCCCCCTTTTTGGGAACCTTCTTGGTGCACTTACCCCATAGTACATAAATAACACACCTATCTACTCATATGATCTAACTCTCTTCTCTACCTTCATGCAACTCTCACACTTACTTCTTTTCTTCTAACCACACTTCACTGTATATTTTTTTGGATGTCTTACATATATATATATATTCATGTTCACTAATTAGGTTGGCCTTATTAGGGAAACCTCATTTCAAATCAAAATTAACTCTATCAACACTATCATCAAAACACATTCATCTTCACATATAAATGATCGTCATGGACCTAAGATAGATCCCTTTATCATTCGTAGCATATCTCAATATATAATTAGGTTGGCCAGAGTTAGACCAAAACTCAAAACATATATGAAATCCGTCAAACGTGTAACACAAAAACTTGTTAACACATTGAGATCTCCTTTAGATGACATCAAACTACTTATCTTCAACACTGCATGATATGATAATCAAATATGAGGAAATGCATAATCTCCCACATTAATGAACTGTATGAAAACTTACTATAGTTTACAAATCGGAATACTGTCATTCATATCTTCCAAATTACTTCACATATCATTATGAAACTCCAAAGTAGAGTGCACCTTGTAGGCACATGCATATGTACAAAGTCCTATAGTGATATCTTTTTCTAAGATAGAATCCAGACCAAAAAATTGTCATACAGAGCCAGTGTATAAGTATAACATTGTTTCCAAAACTATTAGTGACTATAAATTTCCAACCATACAACTTTTTCTATTGAAACCATATTGTGGATGCAACATGTATCAAGATAGAACATGTTATAAGATTATGAGAAGATCTTACACAATGGGATATCCGAACCAAAATATTGGATCAACAGACTTTCATTACTAGAGCAGCTGAATATTGTCAAACATCAAAATTCCATTATCTATTGATATCAATGACAAACTCTCAATTTCCAATAGGTTCTCATATCCCTACCTAGAAGGTTTGATCCTAAAATCTCTACAATTGAAGAAGCTAAAGATCTGAATACTTTAAAGTTGATTGAGTTGCATGGAACATTATCTGCATTTGAAATGAGATTTGAAAGTGAAGATTCTATAAGGAAATAAGTTGTTATTAGAGTATCTTTGAAACAAGTTGATCAAGATTCTAATTGTGGATCAGATTCAAAAGAAGCAAATTTTGTTAGGAAATTGCAAAGAGGTTTTGGTAAGTATAAAGGTAAATTACCTTTCAAGTGTTTCAATTGTTGAGAAGTTGGAAATTTCATGGCTAAGTTCCCTCATAATAATACTAACAATGTTGAACAAAAAAATGAAAAAAAAATCCTTTCAAAGAAGATCCTTGAAGGTCACATAAAACATAAGAGTTTCCACACTAATGAGGAAGAAGAATACTCTAGTAAAGAAGAAGATGAAGATGCATCCGAAGATGAAAATGGAAAAGTTGTGTTCATGGCTTTTGAAATTGCTGATGGTGATGTTGAAATGGGTTCTGAAGAAAATTAAGAAGCATATCTTATGGAGAAATTGTTATGGGCCAACAAAGAAACCAAGAAGCTGAATGCTAGAATTGCAGAAGAAGTAAGAGTTTAGGAAAAATAGAAAAATATTTAAAGATTTCTAAAAAAATTATTGTTGATTTGAAGACTTGAGAAGAAGAAGAAAAGAGGGTTGAAGAAGTTCTGACACAAAAATTACTATCAAGAGACAAATATTGTGAGAAGCTTGAAGCATAAATTGTTGCAACCAATTTTTTTTTTGAGAATGTAAATTAGTAGTTGCAGTTGAAGTTCAATAAAAGTACTGCAACCCTAGATCAAATATTGGAAATTAAAAAAAAATTGCATGGCAAAGTCAAAGTAGGTTTTGATGATTAGAAGAAAAAGGTGACATAATAGTTAGACAAGGCTACTAAGGAAATTCTAGAAGTGATAGATTCTAGAAGTTTGAGATTAGAAAAGACAATGACACGTGATGGAAGTATGACTTAGAATGATAGCTTTATTCAAGTACACAACAAAAGGAGATCTGGAAGGAAATGATACAATACCAGATCAAGTTTTTCTTTCTTTGGTTATTATTTTATTTGTAATGATTATGGATATGTAAGAGAGGGGGACCTCCACATGCAAGGCTAGGTGAGCTAGTTTTCAAGTTCAACACTACGCCTCAAGAAACTCTCTGCCTAAGGACAAAAGTGCAGTCTTGGGGCGATAGCATGACATGCTGGCATCTCTCAAGTGTGCTGGTGTCCACATGACCAAAAAACTACAAAGACAAGGTCAAACCTAAGAAAACAAGCTAATGGACCAACTAACTATTACCAAAGGGCCAAAATAACATGATTAAGTAAACAGAATACTCTCTAATGTGATAAAGAAAAAATGCAAGAGTTAAGGTGGCAAAAAGGATCTCACAAAGAAACTCGTTCGCCAGCTAGCTCCTTGAGAACACATTCACCTACACACAAGAGGAGGAGAATGTTGGGGGGGGTTGTATAGGGGTCTGCCTCAGTCAGACCCTCATTTTGGTGTTTCCACCTCCATGGAAAACCAAGTTTGCAACAATGGAGAAAAGTCTGGTAAAGAAATAAATGAACTAAAGAGCACAAAAACACTACAAAATAGTAATTGTGCTTACTCTACCAAGTAATAGAGGAGAGGAGTGGAAAGCTTACCACCTCCACCAAGAGCACTCAAGGCTGCTTGGGGGAGAAAATGAGAGGACTCAAGCCCCTGCTACAATGGCGTTTGGTTCCAAACTTGGTTTACTGAAGTGATGGAGTGGTGTATTTGCTACAATGGAGTGCAAGAATGCTGCTTGAAAGCTTGAGAGTGAGTGCAAGAGTATGAAAGTGAGCTTGTGAATGAAGTGAAGAAGTTAGAATGCATGTAGGAGAGTTTTTGAAGAGGAGATGAAGAAAACAGTCATATTTAGGTTGGTCAACCAAAGGGGGATTTACAACTTGACTCCCAATGAGAAGTGTAACGCCTCTGTAGGTTCATCTGCAGGAATCTTCCAGGGACATAAGCATGTTGCATGGACGTTTGCACACCATGTGAGCATCCTCGATAGAAACTCCCCCACCGACGCTCAAAATAGGCGCCAAGTGGGATGAAAGCAATGGGATTAGGTGTAATTAAGCCTTCGAACTTGGTTTTCTAATGTGGATAAAGGAAAAAATGGAATTTTCATAAGGGGAGAAAATTCACTCTTATATAGGATATAAGGTTGCAGATTGTAAAAGAGTTCTAGTAAGAAGAAATAATTTTGTCAGTAGTAATGCATTTGCACCTCCGTTCAATTTTAATGTTATTTTTTTCAAGTGCAACAATTTTAGACACATTGCAAGGAACTAAAGAAGAAATTTTGTGAGTTCCCTAATACTAGAAAAAAGAAGTGATATTCTAGAGAAGGTTTGGAAGGTGGTTCCTAAATAAAAGAAGTCTAAAAGTCTATGATTTCTTAGACTGCCTTACATGCTTAGAAGGAGAAGAACCTATGGATTATTAATAATGGTTGTTCTAGTCATATGACTGAGGATAAAAGTTAGTTCATAAATTTCATGAAATTTGAAGGTGGTTGTGTTACCCTTGGAAACAATTCAATTGCCAAATTTTTTGGTAAGAGTACTTTAAGTCTTGATGGTGGTAAAACAAAGAAACATGATGTTTTGTATGCTAAAGGATTAAAACATAATTTTTTGATTTTCAATTAGATGTGTGATAAAGGTTATAAGTTATCCTTTAGTGCTGATGGTCGTGAAATCAAAGAATCAAGTATCAATGAGCTAATTTTTTAAGGAAGTGAGACAGACAGTGATATTTACCACCTCAGTGAGTTGAATGGAAAGAGTTGTCTCACTATGCAGAAGGATGAAAGTTGGCTGTGACACAAAAGGTTAGGACACATGAATGCTGATGATATTGTCAAGATCAATTTAAAAGAGTTGGTTCGAGATATGCCAAGAATCAAGAAACCTTAGTCAATTAGTTGCAATTCATGTCAAGAAGGGAAGGATACAATAATTAAATATCCCACTAAAGAGAATTCCACAACAAATCCATTTGATTTGGTACATACAAATCTATGTGGAGCAATGAGGTCTAAGATTCCACAAGGAGACATGTATTTTATGATGTTGATTGATGATTATACTAGGATGACTTGGATTACATATATAAAAGAGAAGGAAAAAGCTTTTGAGAAGTTCACAATATTTAAGACTATTATGGAGAATGAAACTAGAAGGATAATCAAAGTCCTAAGATTAGATTGAGGTGGAGAATTTATAGTTGATAAGTATGATAGACTTTGTGAAGAGCATGGGATATGGAGGTAGTTCTCTACCCCTAGAAATCTACAAGAATATAGAGTTGTAGAAGGAAAGAACCAAACTATACAAGAGATGGCAAGGACTATGCTATGTCAAGTAAATCTACTAGATATGTATTGGAGAGAAGCTACATAGTCAACTGTGTATATTCTGAGTAGAGTTCAAATTAGGTGCAAGATAGAGAAGACTCTATATGAACTATGGAAAGGAAGAATGATATCAATAAGGCACCTCTAAATATTTGGAAGAAAGTGCTACATCAAGATAGATGAAGAGAAATTGGGTAAGATTGATTAAAGATTATATGAAGGCATTTTTCTTGGATATTCTTTAAGAAGCAAAGCTTATAGGTGTCATAACAAAATATTGAAGAGGATAGTTGAAAGTGAAAAGGTGAAGATGGATGAAGCTATTCAAAGTACTAATATTTTGGAGGAAGAAGAGGATGAGGAATCAATTCATAGAAACATTGAAGATACAAAATAATTTATCTCAAAAAACCTACCAAAGTATGTTCAAAAAAATCACTCTACAAATTAGATCATAAGTGATAAAGATAGTGGGGTTCTAACCTGGAAGAAGTTGGAAAGATTAGGAGAATAGGTACATTTTTCTTTACTGTCAAAGATAGAACTTAAGACATATAAAGAAGCTAGTAAGGAACAAGCATGGATAGAAGCAATGGAGGAAGAACTAGATTAGACCATGAAGAATGAAGCTTGGGAACTTGTACCAAGGCCTAAGGACAAGAATGCGATTGGAACAAAGTGGGTATTCAAAAATAAGGTAAAAGAGGATGGTGAAGTGATTTAGAACAAATAAAGACTAGTGTGTAAAGGATATGCTCAATTTGAAGGTATAGACTTTGAGGAAACATTTGCTCTGGTGGCTAGAATGGAGGCAATCAGGATGTTCTTAGATCTCTCAGCATTCAAGAATTTCAATGTGTATTATATGGATGTAAATTCAACATTCTTGAATGGACAACTTGAAGAAGTATATATTGAACAACTTGAAGGATTTTAGTGTATTGACAATCTGAATTATGTTTTTATATTGAAGAAGGATTTGTATGGACTCAAGTAAGCTCCTAGAGCTTGGCATCCAAGGTTGGATGGATATTTACAAGGATTCCAGAGATGTTATGTAGACAATAATCTATACATAAAACAAAATGAGAACAAATGTTGATAGTTGTGGTTTATGTTGATGATATCATTTTTGGTGGTAACAATGAAGAAATGTGCAAAAAATTTCAGAAGGCTATGCAAAATTAATTTGAGATGTCTATGTTAGGAGAATTGTCTTTCTTCTTGGGGTTACAAGTTGTTTAGTCAGACAAAGGAATTTTTATTTCACATCACATATACATAAAGGATATGTTAAGAAAGTTTAGGATGGAAGCTTACAAACCTGTTGCAACACCTATGGTTACCAGATGTAAGTTGAGCAAGGATGATGATTCTACTCTAGTAGATCAAACTCTATATTAGTCTATGATTGGAAGTTTTTTGTACGTGACAACATCCAGACCGGATATCATGCATGTAGTTGGAATGGTTGCCAAAATTCTAGCAGCACCTAAAGAGACTTGAATGTGAAGGTGGTAAAAAGGATATTTAGGTATTTGAAGGCTATTGAAGGATTTGGTCTATGATATCCAAAGAGTGAAAATTTTACTCTATTGCATACAAAAATGCAGATTGGTAGGTTGTGTGGATGACCAAAAGAGAATAAGTGGTGATGCATTCTTCCTTGGAGATAGTTTGGTGTCCTGGTTGAGTAAGAAGCAAGAATCAATTTCTTTATGTACAAAATAAGTAGAACACATTGTTGCAACATCATGCTACACTCAAGTGCTTTGGATGAAGCATAACTTAAAGCAGATAAATATTGAGTTTGAATATCTTATCACCATTCTTTGTGATAACACAAGTGCAATAAATATTTCAAAGAATCTAGTGATGCACTCAAGAACAAAACACATTGCAATCAAATATGATTTAAGTTTTTTGGACGTGACAACATCCAGACTGGATATCTTATATTAGTCTATGATTGGAAGTTTTTTGTACGTGACAACATCCAGACCGGATATCATGCATGTAGTTGGAATGGTTGCCAAAATTCTAGCAGCACCTAAAGAGACTTGAATGTGAAGGTGGTAAAAAGGATATTTAGGTATTTGAAGGCTATTGAAGGATTTGGTCTATGATATCCAAAGAGTGAAAATTTTACTCTATTGCATACAAAAATGCAGATTGGTAGGTTGTGTGGATGACCAAAAGAGAATAAGTGGTGATGCATTCTTCCTTGGAGATAGTTTGGTGTCCTGGTTGAGTAAGAAGCAAGAATCAATTTCTTTATGTACAAAATAAGTAGAACACATTGTTGCAACATCATGCTACACTCAAGTGCTTTGGATGAAGCATAACTTAAAGCAGATAAATATTGAGTTTGAATATCTTATCACCATTCTTTGTGATAACACAAGTGCAATAAATATTTCAAAGAATCTAGTGATGCACTCAAGAACAAAACACATTGCAATCAAATATGATTTATTGTGAGAGAAAGTTGCAGAGAAAGAAGTAATGTTGGAATATGTGGATACAAAGGAGCAAGTTGCAAATATATTTAGGAAGTCGCTTCCTAAGGAGACATTTGAGTTTATCTAGTAGAAGTTGGGAGTTGTTGCTCCCTCCTCTTGATTCAAGAGGAAAGTGCAGGGTGAGGGGGAGCATGGCCTCCCTACTACAAGAAGGGTTGGTGCTCTTGCATAATGTTTTCATAAGTATTGAAGCATGGACTCAAGGGGAGTCTATCCGGGAAATAGGTTTCTAGATGTTGTAGTGTACTGATTTGGGGGAGAAAGGATTTTGATCCTTTTCCATTGATGCCAAAGGGGGAGAAAGTGTGCTCAAAATGCTAAATTTACTAGAAAGAATAATAAGAGAATGTGTGCTCAAAATATTGAATTGAGGAAAGGCTAAATTTAGAATGCCATATATTTCATAGTAGAGTAAATGCTACAACCAAAAAATTATTCAGATGTTATCTTTCAGGAGTGTTTGGTGGCCCCAACATTTTTTTGTTTTCCATCAATGACAAAGGGGGAGGTTGTTGAGCATAGGTTGTCATTAATGTAAAACTGATGTCAGTAAATCATTGTTATTGAGAGTGGTCATCAAAGGGTGTCAAGGTTGTTAGATGTGAAGGTTTTCAAAGATGAAGTTTGTAGGAGTACTTGAATTGCCATTTATTTTAAGGTTTCAGAAGCATGTTGTTTGTTAGTGTCTAGACTATCAAGTTGATTCATGTATCATAAAGAATGATTTGTTATGGTGCGATTTCCTTTAGATAGTTAATGTATTTATTATACCATGTCGGGTATGCAGTCAACATGAGTATGGTGGTCTGAAAGGATATCTTTTGGGTAGATAGATTGATGAATATGGTTGGCATTTCTTTCAAAAATACAATGTAGCTGTGCAATTTGGAAGGAGAGTATGCCTACACTAGTTCTATTAGTTTCCCGAGTTTTTGGTGGTGTGACTTAGTGTGCAAGGAGTGTGAAGTATCAGAAGATCGTTCAAGCTATTCAAATTTCAAGGCATGTGTGGTAAAAGATTGAAGTATGTAGAATTCAAATCATGTGTGTGGAGTGAGGATAAAACCTATTTAAGGTTCCCATGGTAGAACAAGGTGTCAAGTTTTGTTGGTGGCAAGTTTGGACTGTTGTATTAAATGTTTCATGTAATTTGAATTTAGGTCCAACCTATGTTGTTTAGGTTTGTGCGGACCCCTAACTGATAAAGAAGAGTGTTAATGTAATGCCATGCATATATTTTAATGTTTAGATGCATTGTAAGGATTAGTGAGTGTCGTAGGATTGGAATGTACAAGTGTACATTGTATGCAAGTGTAATGAATGGAAGGTATGTGATAGAAGTGTGAAGAAAAGATGAAGCATCAATATAAAAGGTTCATTCTTAGTGTGAGAGAGTGTTTTCTGTGTCTCTAGTGCATGTTAGAGTTAAATTTCATATCTTCTATTATTTATGTATTATGATAGGATTGGTGTTCTACCTGTTGTATTATTTTGGTTGGGGATTGTGGTGTCTCTCTCTGGTGGGGATTGTTGTCTCTAGTAGGTTGGTGCCTACATATTCTTTCAGGGATTGGTGTCTTTGTTTGGTTGGTGCCTACATCAAATTATAAAATTCACTTATTATATTCCCGCTTGTGATATTTTCTCACAGTGGTTTCTTCCATTTTGGGTTTCCACGTAAATCTAGTGTTATGTGTTATCTTGTGTTGTGCTTTAATTACTAGCTTGTATGGTTCAGTGCTCTTCATGTGTTGAAAATATATATGAGTTGTGAAGGTTTCCAAATTTTTTTTGATCTATTCATTCACCCCCCTCTTATTATATTGTGTCCTTCAGTGCAACACTTCAAATAATATTAGCACATATGACATAATTAATAACAAATATAGTGGCAATTATGAGATACACTTAAGTGGACATATGCAAAACAAAATAAAATGGAGACCATGATCACAATGACCCTCAATCTTATGGTTTGAGCAAGGAAATGATTTGACAACTATAAAATATTTAGCACTTACTAGGTACTTATACTATATTTCATATTCTAAATCATTTGATGATATTTTATTTTTCTATCACTAATACATATTTTTCAATTTTCATTTAAAAATTAATAAATTAACTTATTATTTTCCATTGTTCAATTCTAGAATCTAAATTTTAAATATGATTTCCAAATTTTATTTTACTTTAGAATCTAAATTTTGCACATTTTTTAACTTTCACTAACATTTACCATAATATTAATATTTTCATATCAATAATATTAGCATATACTAGAAAGTCCAAATGTTTAATGTGTATCTAGAAAATAGAGTTGTCTTGAATTAAGTAATTAAATAATAAAAATCAATTGAACACATATATAGATTTGACTATTATATAAATGTTCAAATGAATGAATGTACATAAAATTTATTACAACATTTTTCTCAAAAATAAATCTTCACAATTCTTGGTTGGAAACTCACTATAATTTAATCATTTACCAACTTTTTTAGTAGGCTCCATTATTCATCTATTAGAAGTACAAATTTCTATAACTCATAGTAATTGAATTATAATTTTGTAGTAGTTCATCATTGAAAGACAATCTTTCCTTTAATATATCATTCAAACCTACATTAAAGGCTATCATTTGTTTGATGGAATTAAAATGTTTTGCCTCATTGAGCTTCTAATCCAATTAGAAAATTGGTCCCTATCCCAATTTTTCTATTTTACATATTATTTATCAAATTCTCCTTTACTAAGTATTGGTGTGATTTGTCAAAAGACATCTAGAAACCAAGATCATTGAGTTTTTTAACTTTCCAATCAATTATTGTATCATTTCTCCATATTAATTCACAAATTCCTATGCTTCACCTAGCTTCATACACTTCTAAAGGATAGTTGATGCCTTTATTGAGGCCTCAATTTGGTTGTGAATTCCTTTGTATTCCAATTCATTACCATTGATTATGTAGATTAAATCTAAAATTTTATTTATTCTAATCTTTGATGAAATCACCAATTTTTCCGCATTCATGGACATATTTACTAAACTAGAGAAACTTTGAAAATAGAGCATTAAAGAATTTAAAGAATATATTCAAATATTAGTCCTTTGCATTATTTCATCCTAAAATTTAACTTTGATATAAATAAATGCGCTTCTATAAAATTTAGATACTCTATTTTCAAAATACTTTATTTCATTATATGATTTTCTTATGTTTATCTATAATTTTTCACTATTTTTCTCTCTTCCTCTACTTTTCATTCCCACAATTATTCTTTATCTTTCAATTTGTCCAATTTGAATTGCATTATCTAATACAGGTCAACAATTGAGAAACCTGTGGGTTTGTCAATTGTTATAGCCTTGGCTTCACAAAATCAACACTATATTGCAATATTAAAATAAAACACTAGCAAAATATTTTTTTTAATTGCAAATAAATAAATTTAGGAGCATTAAAATTCTGAAAAATCAAACATGTCATCTCATTTTGAAAGCTTCATCTACAAAAACCAACATCTATAGGAAAAAATCCAAGTTTTAAAACAAAATTCTATAGGCAAGATTATGGAGAAACACCAAAAATCAGCTTCAACTCTTCAAAAATGCAATCCATTAGTAGTAGCAACATCTTAGCAAATTCTTGGACATGGAGATCTGGGCGCCTAGGAAACATTCTTCCTCTTTCTTGCTTGCTTTTTCCTATTCTCTTTCTCTATTCATCACTGCCAACAACTCTCCCTAGCTAGGCGTTGGGATTTCTCTACCCAAATCAGCTATTCAACAACTCTCTCCACCCTCTTTTAGGTTTTAGAATCATGCATTCACTATCTTGATTGTTCTCCTAGAAAATTTTGAATTCTTTTCCCAAATTAACATCCACTAGCTTCTTCCTGCACCTCCACTCCTTGGCGCCAAGAACTACCTAGCAAACATTTATTCATATTCTTTTATTTAATCACATGATTTACAAAATAATAAAATATTATTCTCCCATCAAAGGTGTGGGAATTTTTTTCCCATGTGTAATTTGAATTTACACCAAATGCATTGGCATAGAATTTGAATTTCATGCCAAAGAATAATGAAAGGAAAGGGGTCCCATTTGAAAGAGTTGTAGAAAGGAAGAAGGAGAAAAATCGCATGCCTACAAGACCAACAACACACCAAAATTAAAATAAGACAAAATAAAATTAATTTTCTTTTTGGTTGTGTAGGATTGCTCTTCACCCCTAATGTTCCTAGATCAAACAATCGAGGTAAGAAAGAATGTTTCATGAGTGTGAGCTCATGAACATTCATATGAATTTGGAATTCCAAGCTTGAGAAGCTTGGGGGAAAGTACCCATCTTGCCTCTTCCATCATATTTCCTCTCCATTTGATCAAATACTCCTTATAATTTTTACCTCTTGTTCTTCTTACCACTCTTGAATCAACAACTTCATCTATTTCTTCACACTCGTTTATTGGAAGTTGTTGCTCCCATGGTGCCAAATTTTGTAAATATGAAACATCACTCTTCTTTTCTCGTGTTTCATTTCCATAAAAATGATAAATATCAACTACATTAAAATGGGTGAAATATCTATTCTTGGAGGAAATTCTATTTCATATGCATTAACTGAAAAATTTCTTGAGTACCTTACATGGTCTAATCTTTTTGCATTTCAACGTGTTGTATGTGCCTTGAAAAAACCTCTCCTTTCGTAGATGTGTCAAGACCAAATCTTCCACCTCAAACTCTTGTTCTCTCCTTTTCAAATCAACATGCTCTTTGTGCCTCTTGGTGTTTGTTTGTAACTTCTCTTTCATAAAACTAATTTTCCTAAAGTTATCCAACAACTTCTCTTCTCCTTGTTGGATTTCAGTTGTGTTTATGGTTTGTCCTTGATGACAAAATCTCTTTCAGATTGGTTCTTTTTGTTGACTATCTCAGATTGGATCCTTATGCTTAATCATGGCACTGATTTAATGAAAAATTTGATTATATGGCTTATTGGTCTTGGCATTTAGTGGACAATTTCATGGCTTTGGGTTACATTCAGTTTTGGTTTTCATTCATATCCTATTGTACTGATTAGTTTGAGCTTCATGCAGATACATGTTATCTTACTTGTCTAAGAAATTGGATTATGGTATTGGTTTTCAGTTTCTAGGCTCTTTTCATTTTCAGAATTATGATCTTGGTCTTCACTCATTCAGGTATAATATTTCATGGTTTACTTAGTAGTATTTGAGTTGGTATATCGTTGATGATCATGGAAAATATTTTGTTCAATACTTCGATACATTGCTCCATTTCTAACAGTATGGTTATTGCTTTATTTGACTCAATGGAACTTGATGTCATATCTTACTAAGGCATATGACTTTAACAATATATATGGAGACTCTATTACACGAGCCTTGATCGACATATAATGGTATCTTGTCAAATATATAAGTGAAGGTAATGTGCATTGCTCGAAGATAATGTTACTTTGGGCATCATTTTTTTTTTTTAAATGGCTAACTTGCAATGATATCGGGCCTTATTGAATTTGAAAATGACTTTGGTTAAAGTCATCGAAAACCATCATACATTTCTATACTTGTCATTTCCTTTAGAGATCATGTGGTCGGCATCATTATCTAATAATTTGGTCTATTTTAATAATGTGGTCGACAGACTTTGGACTTTGACAACAAACTCAACAATCTTTTGAGTTGATTATTATGTTTTTGATTTATGCGGACTTCAAACTTCATTATGTTCTTTTGAGTAGGAATTGATTGTTTTGGAAAAGGAATGTTTAGGGAAAAATGAGCTTTATGGTTTTCATTTGGCTGGGTATGGAACCCTAGCCGCTGCCATGAAGACATTGTGATCTCCTATCTTCTTCAAATTTGCTCTCAGCCCTCTCTGTCATTATTCTATGGTTCCAAAAATAGCTCATCATGAGAGTTCGACCTGGATATAGTTCTTTCTCTGTGCATGAAAATATTGTGTTCTTTCAAGGGAAATTGTGGGAGCTGCAAATTCTGACTGGTATTT
This sequence comes from Sequoia sempervirens, assembly GCA_007258455.2. Lineage (NCBI taxonomy): Eukaryota > Viridiplantae > Streptophyta > Pinopsida > Cupressales > Cupressaceae > Sequoia > Sequoia sempervirens. Next base: position 80,865 of record VDFB02271645.1, read on the forward strand.
ATTTGATTGCTACACGAACAGGTATTATTATTTGGTATTTATATTTAGAAAATGGCAGCTTTTGGTGTGCTATTGTCTTTCTTTTGGAAAACTCTTTGTGGCTGAAGACGTTTTTGCATGATATGGGTTTGGTTACACTTTCTCCAGTATCAATTTTTTTTTGCAAATGCTATTATTGATCATTGTGTTCATTTTGAAATGAAACGGTTACATTTCTTGACAGATTGGTAAACCATAAAACATAACAGGAAATGATAACTCCATGAAATCTTTCACCTGTCATTATTCTGATGGATTCAACATATGGGTTTTCTATTTATGATTTTTTAGACAATGGGTAGTCGTGCTTTTTTTGAAAAATTTGTTAGTGTCATTGGAAATCTCTTCATTCTTTGCAAAAATTATTGTTTTCAGCTTATGGGTATTCTGAAATAAAAGTTTGAGAATATGGGTTATCTAAAAATAGCTTCAGAATGGTGTCTATCTTGAGATTAATTGCATTTGATTAGGGTTTTTGTAAAAGCAATTGCAGATTTGAAAAAGATCCTTCATTTATTCTTGTCAAAGCATTGATATGACTTTGTCAAAGTTTCTACAGCCTATTGCACATGCGTTACTCTTGCAGACATTCATTCATTGGAATCCTTTTCCTAAAAATAGAAAGGAGGTTATAGATTCTCCTTTGACCTCAAATTCTTTGAAGACTCTTTTGACATACTTACTTGAAAATGCATATAAAAACAATATTGTGAACACTCTGATACTTCTGGTTATCATTCTGAGATATTGTTATTGGTTGTATCAAGAAATGTATTGAAAAATCTTTGTAATACAAAAATTGAAAAACATGATGCAGACCAAAGTTGTAATTCTTCTCTATGTAATATTTTAAGGATTTAATAGTTGGATTCTTAGGGTATTAGGTAGATGAGAAAACTGAGTTTTATGAGCTTAACTGAAAACAGAGAGATTCTCTAAGATATTATTATTGTTCATAAATATAATTTGAGGGGTTGGTGATCCTTGAGATTCATATCTCTAAATGAGGGGTTGGTTCTCCTTGAGTTGGTGCTCAAAAATTAGCCTGTAAGGCAATGTAAGCAGTGGGTTTTGAAGTTAAGCCAATGAGGCAGTTTAGGAGTGGTTTTTCTACCCCAGGAGGGTTTTCCACTTGAAAAATTCTTTTTCTTATGGTCTCTTTGTTTTGATGTCATAATGCTTCTTGATTGTGATAATTTTGTGAGTAATTGTTCTTATCAGTTTGTGCATTGTTGAATGTTAGTTTCCTCATCTCTGAAAAATGGTTATATCAAAATGTCTTGCACAAGTGTTCTATCAGTGATGAAAGTTCTGATAGAAAGTATAAAAGTATTCATTTGATTCATAGCTCAAGAATTGTTATAATGTGCCTAAAGTTTTGTTATCTCAATGCCTATTTTGTGCCATTCTGCTGCATTGTTGTTGCAATGTCTTATAAAGCTTCATTGGAATCAGCTGATTAAGAAGTGTTTCAATAATGTTGGTCTTCACTTACACAGTCTTATGAGTTGCACCTATACTGTCATCATGCTTTGATTGTTAAACATGGTTAGTCACAATTGTTTTGGAAAATGCAAGATATCTCTCTCAAATTATATTGGCATAAGTTGTCTAATGGACTGAGTTGATGTTGTCATATCTTTATTTACCCCTTTTCATAAATGCTTTGAAAGTGATTACTCTTCTCTGTTGTTGATAGAAAGGGTATCTGAATTGAAAGTCTCGGTCGAAGTTGAAAAATTTTAGACATTGATTCACCCTCCCCTCTTAGTGTCTGTCCATAACTACAACAATTGGTATCAGATTGTAGGGTCCTCTGATAGGTCTAAACCACCTAGGATTGTTCCTGGTTTATTGGAGTACTTTCGTTAATATGGGAAAGAAAAGAAGGAATAAGGGAAAAATATGTTCTCAGCAAAATGCTAATCATCATGTTCAACCTAAATCTAGTATAAGGAATAATGAGGAAGAGTTCATAAATAGTAACTCTGAAATTGTAGAGTATCCTAGATCTGGAACACCTTAGTTCGAAGGTACAAACTTTATTTTGTGGAAACATAGGATGGAGACATACTTAATTTCTTTAGGGCTTGATGTGTGGGCAGCAGTTGAAAAGGGTTGCACTACATCTACAACATCTTCTTCCACACTTGAGGAGAAGAAAGCTCTTGAATTCAATACCAGAGATATGAATGCTATTTTTAATAACTTGCCAAATAAAGTCATTACAAAGGTTATTCATTACAGCAGTGCTAAGGAAGTTTGGGACAAGTTGATTGAACTGAATCAGAATGGTGAGATATAAGAGGAGATATCCTTGGGTATTGAAATAAGTTGTGAAACATCTGAGAGTGAAGAAGGTGTAAACCTTCATAGTTTTGAAAGGAAGTCCAAGGAGATCATTAATGAATATTTAAATGATCAAGAAACTTGTGTAGAAGTAGATCAATCTT